>VUQR01005860.1:47266-77233 GCA_015108515.1 Hemichromis elongatus
AAAAGAAAGGAAGGGGGGGGGGGGGGGGGGTAAAAGAAGGAGGGAGAAAGTGTGAAAGGGCGCCGAGCGTGGCAGAGGAGGCGGGGAGATCGGGATGGGTGCTCGTTTCAAAAAGGACGGATTAAGGGAGAAAGGGCTACGGATAGTTCAGCCAAAAAACAAGGAGAATAGAGCGAGAGAGCAGGAGAGAGAGGGAGCGGGTGGGAGAGAGAGGGAGAGGCTTGGCCCCTGACCCGAGGACATTATAGAAAGGGAGATTATGGTTGTTTAAAACTCTCTAAGCACTAACCCCGGGACCCGAGCTAATACCCTGACACACAGACGCACCCCAACTACAAGCCAACACAGACACCGTGTGAAAGTC
Organism: Hemichromis elongatus; assembly: GCA_015108515.1. Lineage (NCBI taxonomy): Eukaryota > Metazoa > Chordata > Actinopteri > Cichliformes > Cichlidae > Hemichromis > Hemichromis elongatus. Next base: position 47,631 of record VUQR01005860.1, read on the forward strand.
CACCAGTATCCTTCAGCTGATATTCCCTCTTTTTCCTTCTTAATGACCAAAACCAACAACGACTTGATCCTCCTAGCAGCTGCATCTGACACGTCCTCTTCCTCCATTGTTGTCCAGAGATTTAACCCTTATTTTGTTGGCTAATGGAAGCTTTACAAAAGGCTTTTCTCCTGCAACCTCTGAGCCTGATCTTGACTTCGGATGCTCCAACTGGAACCCAAACAGGCTCTCGCTTGCACAGCTTCTCTCAGCAGTGTTTCTGGAAAGATCTGCTTGACTTGGTCCCATTTACCTCGTACCAAATACTCATTAGAGGACCAAAGATGTAGATAAGTCTGCTGCTGAAAATAGTTCGTAACTCATTTAGCGTTTGCTAAAATGCCATGCTCGTCTGTTTTATTTAGTAACAACTTCCTGATTTGTTCTGTGTGACAAAAAGTGGGGAAAAGTGCTGGTGGCTCTTTGGTGGCAGTTGTGCAGCCAATTTGTTGACAATGAGAAAATAAGAGAATGAAAAACCACCCTGATCTTTTAAAAACTCGAGCTCTCTGTAACACACACACACATACACACACTCATTGAGAAAGGGAGATTAACACTCGGCTCTATACTCGGCCCAGAACAAGAGTGTTGAAGGAGGGAGCAGTGTGTTCTCGGGGTGAAAGAAGGGGCAAGGGAGGCTGCTGCCAGTACCTCCTGCTAATCTGTACAGGAGAAGGGAGGAGGAGGGCAGGGGTGGATGGATGGATGGATGGATGGATGGATGGATGGATGGATGGATGGATGGATGGATGGATGGATGGATGGATGGATGGGGGAGGAAAGTAGAGATAAGGTCATTATTGATTGGGAGAAAGCAAGAAAATGGCGAGACGAAGGGAAGCGAAGGTTTGAGGAAACAGTGGAGAAAGAGTGGGGAAAAATGGTGCACAGTAAAGGGGATTTCTGAAAAACTGAAATCCAGAAATTTAGAAATGCCTCAGAAATATGAAGAAAGACAGAAAAAACAGAAGGGTGTAGGGAAAAAGCGACGCAAGACTGAAAAATTGGGAGGAAAAAAACAATATCGTGAAACACGCAGAGGATCATTAAACGCACTTGAAATGTAAAATCGACTATATTTACACACGATGCTGACAGGAGCTTTTTTTCCCTTTGTTAAATTTATGAAAATTTAAAAACAAAAATGAGGCGAAAAAAATACAAAAAAGAGAAAAACACTGAGGCGAGCTTGAACAAAGTTTAGCGGGGGTGTGAGAAGAAGCAGCGTCCTTGGGAGTTTAAGGGTCCTGCCTTGAATGTTAACACTTTTACCCCCTGTGCCCGCTTAGTGAACTATGTATCTCTCACCCAATGAACATGCACTTGCCAGCTCCCTGCCACGCCACACAAGAAAGACAGAGAGAAAGAGGGGGTTTATGATCTGTGTGCGCTCACAAACTGCTGTGCATGTGTGGCCAATTAATTGTGTCTTTGCATGTGTGCTACATCATCGTACTCTATATGTGCGCCTGCTGCATGTTATATGACTTTATGCACACACAGACCAACACACAGCAGATGGAAAGACTCTGAGTGTGTGCATGTGTGTGTGCCTCAGGACTGCGTAACCACAGCTATGCAGCACACAGCGGGCTGGACCGCAGTAATGGAACCTACTATAGATGAAGCCACCAGTCCTCACAATCCCCCCTCTGTCTGAGCTGCTTAAAGGAGCACTCCGGCTAAAAAACAAAAGGCCCCACATGCGCTGTGAGGCGGAGGAGCTCCAAGGTGGTCGTCTGCTGTCGGGATGAGAAAATCTTCCATCGTATGAAACTGAATTTTGAGTTTCATGACGACGACTTGTTGAGATTGTGAATTGCAAGCTCCTGATTTTGCAGAGCAATGGCCAGTTTGACTCTATGAAGCTCTGTTAAAACTTGTACGATTTTAAAAAAGTTTAGGAAACTTGCATTTGATACTTTTTCTTAAATCCAGCGTTTTTTGGGTTTTTTTTCTTGCGTGTTGTCCGTACTCACTTCCAGCTCCTCACATGCTGGTGTTTGGTCAGGAGCCAGAAGCTTCACGTATCGGTCCAGCAGACAACATGACACATCCTCCCACATGCCTGGGACAGACACCGTGAAATGACCGCATCTAAACCCAAACACTAACATTTTTCCCTAACATCAACGACAAAGCAACAAAAATAACGGTATTTATATATTGCTTTACTGCTTTGTTTGGGATTGGCTGCAGCTCAGGGAGTAAAACCAAGTCATCTACTAATTGGAAGGTTGGCGGTTTGATCCCTGGGCAAGGTAACAGGTTGCCATAGAAAAAACTGAAAAAAGTGCTTGTACGAATGGGTGAATGAGGCAGATTGTATAAAGGGCTTTGAGTCCTGAGGTGAAACAGAAAAGTGCTGCATATGAACCAGTCCAGCGCTTTCTTACTACAGTCCTCATTCATCCCTTCACACTCACATTCTGATGCATCAGTGGAAACTCAGGGTTCAGTATCTTGCCCAGTGATGCTTCATCATGCTGAAGTGTTTCCTCCACATCCACCTCCTACTTCAGACTTCTGTATTTACTTATTAGTCCTCACGGAGCCAAAGGGTATGCTTGCAAACATCTACGCACACTGAAAAAGGCCTGACCAAGCATCTGTGTCATCCATGTAGCTTCTTAAGCGCTTATCCAGGTGAAGCTTGCCAGACAGTCAGAGCCAAAGCGAGATACACCCCAGACAAGTTGCCACTTCATCGCAGGGCTGACTATTAGAACCATTTAGGAATAACCGGTTAACCCAAACATGCACATCTTTGAGCAGTGAGGAAGAAACTGAAGTAGCCTTGTTAGTTCAACCTGCTAACTCTGCATGACTGACGAACACTTCTTACTTTTGGTGGCGTTTGCTTACATTTGTCAAGCAAACAAGAATTAAAAGTTGCCTTTAAAGTCTGCTTGTAATTTTATAAGTTGAATTTATGGAAAGGTTGGGTTCAAGTCATCGAAGAACACAAACATCCGATGACACCAAATAGCATCAATAGAAACAGTCGTCACCTGCAGAGGATCTGTAGCCGTGCTACCATAGAGGAAGAAGGCAGTGCAGGTGCAAAAGGAGGAGTGAGATGTACAGAGGGAGGCTGTTGTCACTATGAGCGACTAGAGAGTGTTTGGGCTGCAGGATTATTATTACTCAGGCCACCATCATTTACACTTTATCACCACCATACAGACAGAAGAAGGCAGGCAGAGGGTACCTCATTAGTTGTGAGGCCCAACAGTCACTTGTGAGGACACACAACCTGGTCCTCACAAGTTTGAAGGCATTTTTGAGGCTCAAAATGTGGTTTTAGTGTCAGGGTTACAATTAGGTTATGGTTAGGTTTAGGGTAAGGGTAAGGGTCAGGGTTAGGTGTGTGTGTGTGTGAGAGAGTCTCATGTTCATTTCTTCTCATCTGACCCAGATTCAGTCCAGTGTGTTTGCTCCGTGTGCATGTTTGTGTGGTTTGTGTGTGTGTGTGTGAGAAGGTTATGAGGCTCTGACCCAAAGAAACTACATGAAAAACAGAAGCGATGTTTACCTGGTTACCTAGCAACAGTAGTTTGTTGTGTCAAATGAGGATCAAAATGTATAAAAATGTATTTAAAAAACTTTGTTGGTTTGAGTTATCAGTGTTTCCAACATTTTTTAATTCACTTTTTAGCGATCAAAACATAGTCCTGGGATCTTTGTAGTCTGGTGACCCCTAGTGGTAGCAGAAGGTAACTGTTGATGAATTACAACTACAGAGAAACTCAGAAACGTACGTACGATATTTCAGAAAGCCACATATGTGTATTGTATCGGTTGCGCAAAAGTGTTAAAATAAGTTTGTGTTCAGCTAAAATCGTGAGGAGTAGAGTGATTAAAAAAACAGCATCAACAACACCAAAAAAAAAAATTGTCAAGATTTTCTAACGTGAGACAAAAACGGCTTAGGCAAAAGCAAAGCTTGAGAAAAACAGATGCGCGACAACTCTTCAGCCATAAAGCTTCTCTTAAAAATAGAAATTTGCTATGATTGCTATTGCTATTATAAGTTTAAAAGTAACTCAGAATTAACATGCACTTGTGGTTTTTGTGCAACATTTTCTGATCATATATATGTCTGTCTATGTGCAAACACAAACATTATTTGTGGGGGTGTGGGGGTGTGTGTGTGTGTGTGTGTGCATGTGAAGCCTCAGTAGTGCTCCTGCTTGGCACCGTAGCTCCAGAAAGCTCAGGCTCCTAATGAGAGCAGACAGGCCTCTGGCAGAGTGACCACAGAACTATTTCTAACTGCAGATTGCTTTAAAATGGATCCGTCACAGAAATGTGCTGCTGCGTGTGTACAGGGTAAAAATATACCGTGTGTATATTTGTGAATTCGAATAACTTGTTTTGACGCTCACATAGTGTGAAAAAAAATTCAGCAGCAGACAGACAGAGTTACTAAATGGTGACTATGTGTGTAGCCGAAGTGTGAGGAGTGGGCAGCGACCGACGACAGAACTAACACAGAACGCTCAGAACCTCCAAATGCTGCTTCTGCTCTGCATTAGTTGGTTTTTACGATACCAAGTGATCCAAAAATGAGTGACTCTATGAAAAGTAGCCAAACATTCAAACAGGGAGCTAGTTCTGGAGGATGACGCTGAATGTAGCTCAAACTCTGATTGGTAGAAAGAAGATGACCACAGCAAGTAGGGTTGATCACTAAGAGGAAGAATAGCCAAAAAAGAAAAGTAAATCGCAGTAACGCAGCCCCCAAAAATTGTTCTGAGTAGCACCAACACAACCTCTGGAAGCCATCTTTTTGTCTTATGGGCAGCAGGGGGCGAAGTCAGCTTGTAATTAAACCTATAGGGAAACAGTCCTGGGGCTTTATCAGGCCGAGACCTCGCTAAGTGCTTTCATTGTGAGTTAATGACCTCAATTTTCAGTTTCAAATTGTCTTCGGCGTGGACTTCATTGTGTCGGTTATGTTCCAATTTTGAGAGAAATATGCCTGGGGGTGTGGCTTCCTTAGCGCGTGGGTGTGGTGTAGTCTCCTGTGGCTTGGAGATGGGCAAAGTGCTCAATCTGAGGCTTCAAGACAGGATTTCGCCAGTGATGTCACAGACGTTACATCCATCGTCTATATACAGTCTTTGGACTGGACACACGACACACACAGAGAGCAGCACATGCGACTTCTTTCTTTTCCTTCTGACATTTCTAATCAAAAAGATGTCCTTAATGGCTCCTGGTACATTAAGCCATGTCACTGGCTGCTACTGTAAACACGGGGCAAGTATTACCGATACCAGTGCCGATACTACTACCTGATGAGGACAGCTCACATAGAGGAGAGCAGCGAGTCATTTATGAGATTTATGAGATAAATCATCATCGATTTGCAAATTTCAAACACTTGTGATAAATCGCCCTGGCTTTTACTCTCCACAATAATTAGTTAACACTACAAAACACAACTTTCAGAATTTGATGATCCTTAAATGTAAATGTGCCTGCCTATGAAGCACCTTGGCAGCTTCTGTTCTTTAAATATGCTATAAGCTATAAATGACAGTCAACACAAGAAAGAAACAAAGTATCGATCCTCAGACTAATACCAGCACACAACTGATACTGGAGCGACCCGCCCACCTCTCCTGACTGCGCTGTGTTCTGAAACTTCACTTTAAGATTATAAATCAGGTCTGAGCCCTGCTTGTGGGGACGCGGGGTCCTCATAAGTACAGACAGCCTCTTATTCCTCCGTCTGACTGACATGCTCCCACCCTCCCACCATAAACTTGGCCGTGGTTCCCGCTTGCATTCCGGGAACGCGTCTCGTTCGGTGTCAGATGTAACGCAGAGGAGCACGGCGAGTTCAAGCCCCGCACGCGGCCAACGTGCCTCCGCTCGTCGAGCCTGGCTTCACTTTCCCTCCTGTCTCTCTCTCTTCTTCTTCTCGCTGTCCCCTCTGCTGGCGCGCTCCCGGGAGTCCTAAGTAGCGGCGCTCACGTGCAGCCTGATCTACCATCACTCACGCACTCACTGATCCAACTTTCTCCTTTTTTTTTTTTTACCCTAAAACATGAAGATTATCTACAGATTTTATTTATAAGGGTGAATGCTGTCCTTTTTATGTTTTGTAGTGACGCATCTCACCGATTATTCGAAGCTTCGGTAAGCAGCTCCGGATCAATATTGCGCATGGTGCAGGGGTTTCCTGTTTGTTTTTTGTTTTTTTTCCTGCAGGAATCTCTGAACGCGCAGCGTGTCGGGAACCTTTCCGAATGCAACCACGATTTTAAAAAGAAGAAGAGGAGGAGGAGGAGAGCGTGTCCGGGGACTGCACTTTACCCTCGTTTTAACCCTTTTACACAGAACTTCCCAACACATTATCTCATTGTGGACACCAGTCCTCCTTCTCCGTCAGAGACACGCGTCCCCACTTCTCAGCTGGGACTTGCCACCGTATCAGATATGATCGATAGACTGTGACGTCGCGCCGCGGCTGGCTGAGCCTATGCGCTCCTGTGTGAGATAATGAGGGGAAAGAGGAGTCGGTTCGGAGCCACCGCTGGAGTGCGGGGAGAGATATTACATGGCTGTAAACTAATAAAAGATGAAGCGAAACTTTGAATCTCCTATATGTGTCTCCACTGTGCATTCCATTCGCGCAGGATGGAGATGAAGCTGGATGTCATTGGGGGTTTTTTTAGAAGCGCTGATATTTATGAGTTTCTGAGTTAATGTAATTGTGCATTGTGGGATATGGAGTCCAATTAACTAAGGCTATACAAGATCAAGTGTAAGGCTTAACACTAGAACTACTAAACCTGCGCAAATTTGCGTAACTTCCCTCAACCCAACACCTACTAGAATTACTGGCTTTTTTATTTTCTGGTGCAAGTCCCGAGGTGTTAATCACCCCTGCTGAGATTTTCACAGGTCGTCCTCCAGCTTTTGTTTTGCTTTTGTTGTTGAGCTGAAGGCCTGTGAAAATCTCAGCGGGGTGCTAGGAGGTGTTAGATTCAGGGGAATTTACGCAAATTTGCGCAGGGTTAGTAAATCTAGTAGTAGGGACTTGCACCAGGAAAAAAAGGCTCAGTAATTCTAGTGTTAAAAACAAAAAAAAAGTTACGCTCTGGTGTTTTTAATGAGCATTCTCCTTTTGCAAATAACAAAAATGTGGCTTGTAAAAAAAGCGCAGACTATTGCACAAAATACTAGAGCTGTCAATAAAAGAGCGCAAAACGATCTTTAGAGAAGAATAAATAGATGAGAATGGTGTCGCCTCATAGACACGGAGACCGGCGCTGACCCAGATTCTATGTCTCCCTCCACTAAACTCATCCCCTCTCCCTCCCTGCCCAGAGTGCACACTTACCTGCAGGAGCCAGTGGCAGGTCTCGCCGATGAAGGGGAAGCCCATGGATCCTTTCGGCATAGGCAGCTTGCAGTTTTTATCCCGCGTGGCCGTCCACCGGAGCTGCCACAGTTGCTGGGACACGGCGAGGAGCAGGGCCATGGACACCAGGCAAGCAGCCAGAGTGGCCAAAGCGGAGACGATGTCGAAAGTGTCGAACAGCATGGTGATGGAGAGCTCCGTGATCTCTGCGGAACTGGGGTCGACTTTCAAAAACTTTGGACAAAGATGCGCTGAAACTTTTTTTCTGGCCCAAAAAGGAGGGAAAGTAAATCTTCGTCAAAGTTTCAAAGTTCTTATTTTTGCGTAAAATAGCGCAGCGCTCTTTTTAGGCGCACTGGAGGTGTCAGGAGGCGGCGGCTGCTCTGCTGTGAGAATGAATGAAGTGTGTAAAGTTCCTTTCTGATTTCGTGGGTCTGTGTTTTAAAACAGTCACAAAGTGGCGTCTCTGTGCCTCAGAGGTGCAAAATTAGGCTCGGCTGAACTGGGCAGAGACGCTACAGGTGAGCTCCCCCTTCTTTAGGATCACGTCTCAGCTTATGAAGTGTAGGGGGAAAAAGTGAAACAATTAAAACTCGCTTTGTTTTAATAACTGAAACATTTAGGACAGGGATTTCTCTTAGCTGGGGTCTGTCCTGATGTTTGAAATATCATTTTTAGTCTCGTTTGTGACTGACTGACTAAAAAGAAAAAGAAAAAAAAAGGAATTAAAAAATTGATGAAGAAAAAAAAGAAAAAAAAATTGTCTCTAAGGTGACACGTTTATTTCAAACGCCGGGACTCCCGGGGGCACGTGGAAAAACGTGAAGCCGAGCCCTGGAACTGACGAGGGCTTTTTACTTTTTAAAGCTTCTCGAGGGGTGGAAAGAGTTGGTTTAAGGTGAGAGAGGGAAAAAATAAACCAAAACTCTTCCAGGAATAGCGTCTCCTTCAAATATTTTGTTGGAAAAAAAAGAGAAAACCAAAAAGCTTCTTTGCATTAAAAAGTCACGTATCTGTGGAGCAAACACGAGGAGCAGAAATGTTTAAGATCCGTGAGCGTACAGGGATGAGTGGGTGCGCAGGAGATGCTCAGGAGCTGCCGTCCTCCTTCTCCTTCTCTTACTTTCTGACGTCCACTCTCCTCTCTGTGTACCTTTCTGTTTCTCAGATCGCTCTCTCTCTCTCTCGCTCTCTCACTGTGTCTGCCTATACAAGTCACCCTCAGTGTGTGTGTTGTGCATGCGTGCGCAAGGAGTGTGTGTGCGTCAAGCCAGAGGCACCAATGAGTGTTTATATAGCGTGGAGGCAACTGGAAGGCGAATAGGCGGCCAAGGGCTCCCGTCGCCCCCCTCCAACCCAACTCTACCTCACTCCAGTGTCGGCAGAGAGACTCCCCTGCTCCCTCCCTCCTCTCGGCTCCACCTCTTTCAGGGGCACCCCCTCTCCATCCTCCCTCCCACTCTCTCTCTCCCCTCTCAGGAGAAGGGGTGGTGTAAAGTGAGCGGCAAGCGGCGCAAGAGGAGAGGAGACTCGGAGCGTGCTGGAGCTGGCGGGGTGCCAACGAGAGGAAAAAGGGAGAGAGAGAGAAGGGGGGAACAAGGCTCGCAGTTCTGACTTGTGTCTCCGTGCAGGACGTGCGCACTCGAGTACGAGTCACCTGCATCAGGACTGATGAGACCTCGTTGTGTTTTTACAGACTCGCAGAAGCGACTGATTCCAAACTGTTAACAGAACCTGTCGCGTTTGTTTGAAAACGTGATTCTCAGATGCGTGTTTACTCTGAGACGCGTCTTTACGCGCAGGCTGTCTGGAGCGAGCTTCTTGTTTCTTTTTGTTGCGCATGCCAGAACTTGAATCACTGAGCTCTCAGGTGCTTTAGTATGAAACAGAACTGATGTTAATAGCGTGGAGCTGATTTATGCTTACTTTATTTACAGAACATCCCCCTTTTTTATCCCATCTTTTACGCACATGCCGCGCGCTTCATCAGAGTGACAGATACGTTCTGTCTTTCTTTTCTGATATATTTATTTCATTATAAACTCGCTTTCTCTAATTTCTCTTTGTGGTTGTAAAGAAAGGAATTTAAGTTTAGGAATGGGAATACTAGGAATGTTCGCTCTCCAACTAAACCAGCTTCTGCTCATTCTCCTCGCTTCTCTCTCCCTGTTGTGTCCGTTCCTTGCCCCATCTCAGAGTTAAAATTGCTGCCCATCTTTCCAACATGCACCTCATCTCGTCTAATTTCTCCCGCGTAAAAAATATTTAATCCCGCTCACTCAGCTGACCTTTTAAAATTACGCGCCGGGTGGGTTTCTCTTTCTCGAGCCCCCAGAGAACAGTCTCATCAATGACACGCAGTAGCGCGGGGGTTGGGGTGGCTTGCGGGAGCTGCTTCATTCCAAAGAAAATCACTGGCTTCAGTTAGGTCATTACCGTCTGTTACGTAACACAGAGGCAGAGTGGAGACCCTGACCCGCAGCACGCCTGCAAAAGGTCATTCGTACAGTGAGAGAGCGCGTTTTGCTCTGCGGTCTCATTGTTTCAGCTCATTTATCAAACCACATTTAAACTCTCTGTTTTCTGTCTTTGCATCTTTAACCACACTTGTGTCTTTTTCACGAATCCCCCTTTCTCTAAACCCTTTCCAGTCTTTTCTCCATCTCCGAAACCTGCACTCCAGACCGAGACTCTCAGAGCCAATTTCTCATTTCTCCTTTCTTTCGTCGGGTCTTTCCCCTCTCGCTCTCAGACAGCGGCTCAATGCTGCCGCCTAGCGGAGAAGACTCACATGACCAACAAGTCAGACGTGGGAGGAACGGGATAAAGAAAAAAGGGTGAGGAGCAACTGATAGATAAGAAAAAACAGTGTCGATTTTTTGGTTTCATCGTGAGAGCTTCAAAAGTTTAGTTCTGCATCATTTCACACTTGAAACTTGCTGCTCAGCACACACACACACACAGCGATATCTCATAAAACATCTGCTGACAACAGGAAACTTCAAACATGTGTGAGAGGACAAAATGAGCTAATCATTTCTTGAAATCCCAATAAAATGCTTACATTCAGGATCTCGGTATTAGTTTGAACTCGTGTGTGGGGCAACAGCAGTTTTATGTCGTAAATCCAAAGTCTCCACAGTGCTGAATCATTTCACACACAGATCTAATCCAATAAACTCCAGCAAGACAACAATAAAAACAAAAATAAAAGCAGATTTTTGGATTTTATTCTGAAAAGCAGTGAATGCTTCTTCACTTTATTATGGCCTCTAGCTTCAGTGTACAGTTTGAAGAGTTTAAATTAAAAACAATCAATCAATCTCAGCAGAAGGTGAGATTTGTTATTTCAAATCTCTTGATCACATTGAATGACATTCCTGGGAAGACACTGTTTGTGTGTTTCTGTAACTGCAGGTATTCAAAGTTTCAGTTTCTGTGAGCCATTTAAAATAGTTTCCTCAATAAGCCAATCACATGGCAGAAAAGCATTTAGGCACTACATGATCGGGACGACCAGCTGAAGTTCAAACCTGGCATCAACATTAACAATAATGGTGATTTCAGTGACCTTGAATGTGACATGGTTGTTGGTGCTGCGATATTCCTACACAACCATCAATCGAGGTTACAGATAAAGGTCTGAAAAAGAGAAAATATCCGTTGAGCGGCTTTGTTGATGTCAATGTTCAGATGACAACCAGAATGCTTCATGCTCAACTCAAACAACCACTAAGGTAAGCAAAAGAAAAAAAACAAAGAGCATCAAACCTTGAAGCAGATTGGCGGCAGCAACAGAAGACCATGCTGTATGCACTCCTGTCAGCTAAGAACAATAAACTGAGGCTACAACTCACACCAGCTTACCAAATTATTGCTCAGCCTGTCCATCTCATTATGACCACAGTGTGCACATCTTCTGATGGCTGCTTCCAGCAGGAGAGCAAACCATGTCACAAACCTCAAATCATCTCAAACTGGTTTCTTGAACATGGCAATGAGTTAATTGTACTCAAAAGGCCTCCACAGTCACAGCCTCAGATGTGTTGAATCTGCGTCAAGAAAAATTAAAGCAGTTCAGAAAGCAAAAGGAGCTCCAACCTGGTACCGGTGAGGTGTAATTCATGAGTTTTCACAGCACCTTTGGCAGACGAGCAAAATCCACGATTCTCAGAAGGTAAATTAGATTAGAAAGACAAACATTAAGGCAAAACAAGTTTAAATAACATGACTATGCAGGACGCAGGATTTAAATTTTTATGGTAAATGGTAAAATGGTAAAATTCTTATAAACATACCCTTATAAATAAACACACAATACAAGTAATAAGTAAAAATTCAAAGCCAGTTAAAGTTGTAATAGAAAGTGTGTTTGGAAAAACCTTTTTTTAAGAAGGAAACCAGTTTAAGCTGAAATAAAGATGAATATAAAAGCACGTGGATAAACATACACAGTGACATAAACATGCCTCTCTGCTTATCTTTAACTCTAACAAACATGCCTGAAGGTCTAATCCATGCACAGAGTTACACATGATGCGCATTTATGTATTTATATGTAAGGTTCAGAGGGTTTAAGAAGCTGTTGTGCTCTTACTCTGACACGTGTTTCCTATTTTCACTTGTAGATGTTTTCTCTCGCAGTTGTTTTTCACCTGCCGTCACGCCGATTTCACAACAAAACGCCCGAAACCTGACCTCAGACTGAACTCTAGATTAGAACAGCCTAACCCGCATATGATTGCAAAACTGCTGAATAAGAGCTGCTTTGAAACTGACTTTGGGCGAAGTGAAGGGAGTGTCAGCACCATGGACAGAGTCGCAGTGCCGCAGATTGACAGGATGAAACGCTTCATGTTACTTAAACTGCACAAACATAGTTAAAAAGTGAAGGGAAAGTCCGAGCTCACGAGTTTCCAAACAGAAACAGCAAGATCAGCATACCGCTTTGCTTTTAGTCTCTTCGTTACTTCAGCCTGCGGCCAAAGCTGAACCGCATGCCATCCATCCTTATTATCTTGGACTGTTTGTTTGTTTCAGTTAAAATTCAGCTTCATGTCCCAAGCAGAGATTCCTCGCAGTGATTATGGGCACAGTAGTGATGTAATATTCACTGCTGGCAGCACAGAGGAAACCACAATAGCACAGAAAAATGCTCCCAGCACATCGTATATTGTTTGAGACAGATTCATGCGTGCCCAGTAGAATGAATAAGGTTTGTTCTTAATTTCAAATTGAAAATCTTTAGGTCTGTAGGTTACACTCAAACTGGTTATATATAACTGTTCTGTATATTGATATATAGCAGCTATTTAAATGCAGGTTTTTAAGTCATGTGTAAAAAAAATATATATATTAAACATTTTTTTAAAAAGTGTTTTGTTAATAGGAAGTTAGCTATAGCAAGGTTAGTTTGGGGAAACCTGCAGTCAGCTTTGACCAAAGATGTCATTTGGATGAGTTTCAAATTTCTGGGCTTTTCTCACCTTTAGATGTTCAACCTTTGCTTGTGGGTCTCCCTGTCTTCTGTTTTGTCTTCAGTACCGTTTGGGTTGAGGTCAGTTGACTAACTCAGCTGAGCATCTCTTTTCTCTGCCTTGAGAAACTCTTCAGTTGTTTTTTGCACCATCAAGAAAACACGAGTGACCTGGTTTCATCAGCAGCTGTACACGTCCATGCATTATCATTGCCTCTGCCATGTTTGACAGATAAAGTGGTATACTCCGGGTCATCACCTGTTTTTGTCTTTCTCCATATTTTGTTTTTTGTTTCCTTTCAATCTCATCATCTTGGTTTTGTCTGTCCAACTATTTTTTCCCACAGCTGTTCAGGCTCATTCAGATGTTTTCTGGCAAATTCTAATCTGGCTTCCTGTTTGTTGGATTTTGCTCGCTCTCTAATGCATTTATTTTATTTGTCCGACCCAATGAAAGCCTCCCTCACTCCAACCTCTTTAGAAAACTAAAATTGAGCAATTTGTATATAGTAGTGCTATTTCTTAAATTTGTAAACTCTGTAAACATATTGTAGTATTAATTTTGTTTAGTCTGTTACTGTGACTGTCTTGGGATTAATAAAGTATTCTGGTTCAGATAGTTGAACCGCTAAAAATTAGGGACTGTGTATATAAATGTGTAACTCCTAAACAGCGATATCAATATTTTAGTTAAAACCCTTGATTTTAAGCTGGAAGTCTGAATCTGAAATCTGAAAGTCTGACTGTGATTTAAGAACTCACTGTGGTGCTGCACAGAGGACAATATGCAAAAACATTGTCAAAGTCAAAACACATTCGGGCCTTACTACATACTGTAGGTGAGTAATTAATTAAAGAGGAACTGTGATGTATGTCAGCCAGAGACCTTCCCATTCTGGGAAACCTCAGTCATCTGAAACTGGTTTCTTTATCTCAGGGTTTTTAAAAAACAGCAACCCTTTCACCTCCACCTTTTTCCCACACCTTAGAAAAAAAAAAGCAGGAAAACAACAATGGTGGTTTCTCCTGTCAGAGTCCTATGTTTTTCTAACCCATCCATCCACCCCAATCTCCTCCTGGTGTGGATTTCGTGGCACTAAAATATAATCTGACCTTCTTCTTTGTTGCCGTCACACATGAGTGATCTCCAAGTTGTGTCATGTGACCACAGAGGATCATTTATCATTAAAACATGAGAAAACACACCACACAGCAAATGTCATAATAATTTTTTCTTCTTTGATACAAGTTATGCAATATATTGTCACCAACGCAGTATTATTATAGTATAACATACACCAAAATATGCATATATGCCAATAAAGAGAAAGTATTTTGAGTCCAATTGACCATCTTTGTAAAGTTGTGGTTGTTTAAGGGAGTTTTTAGAGAGGGGAGAAAATGAGGAGGAGTGCTGATGAAGAAGTAGTCGCTCTGATTCAAAGTTGATTCACAAACTCGTGGTGTGACTCTGATTGAAAACAGTAAGGCAATGAGTGAGCAACTTTGATTTAAATAGTTCCCGAACAAATAAATCACTGCCCTCCTGAACATCCTCTGTAGGTGACCTCATTACCCGACTGTGAGGTCGTGACCTCTTGTATAATGTTTCAGACTTCCAGTGTGTGATTTGGTGCTGCTTAGCCCCGTTAACGGCTTTATGCGTGTAAGTCAGATAATTACCCTTTTTATGTGGCTGCAGTGTAACCGTGTGTGTGTGTTTCTTTCGTTGTATAAGCACAGACGCTTTATCTTTACATTCCACAGCTATGTCCATTTAAGCTTTTAACACTCTACCTAAACACGCACAGCCACTTGCCACAGAAACAATGTGGGTGTGCGACTTACAGAAAAGAGTGTGTGTGTGAGTTATAATGTGTTTCTACTCAGCAGATATTTTCAATTTCCTCTGACCCTGGAACAACCTTTCACAGCCAAGGTGGCTTTAGAGAGCTTATCAGGGCACAGGGAGCACATACACGAGCACACACACAGACAGACGCACACACACACACATGCAGAAAGGCAAAGCGGTGAGCAGAATTATACTGACGTGTAACTTTATTTTAAAACTATACACAAAACACTTTTTGATTTTGAGTCTCTCAGGTGCCTCGTGGAGGTGTTCACGTCATCATATACACATGATGAGCCTCAGTTTTCTCATCGCATGTACATACGGAGTGCAAAAGTCCTGAGCCACCACCGCTCATTTCTTTAAATTTGTGTACAGTGAGACAGACTTTCTTATTTTTTTTTGTTTTCTAAGTGACCGACCTGTGCATCATTTAAGAATAAAAGAAACATGCCAAATGCAAGGAATGAACGAGTGTCGTGTCTTAGCAAAGAATTAAATGATGTGTGTTTTTAATTTGTATCTTCAGGCACTTTCTTAACAGCAGTCCATTGTAAAAGGACATTTTTTGTTCTCATTTCTTTAGTTGAATCTATATGTGTTGGTCGGTGTTCATTTTTAAGCTTTCCCCCATTTAGATCTCCCCTGTACTCTGAAAGATGAGTTTTAACACCTCAGTATATATATTGTAAATAAGTATGTGGTTTGATGACCATTATAATACTTTCTGGATTTTTCCAAGTGTATTCCTAGTAAGATGATCTGTGTGCTAATTTCTGACGTGAACCCGGTCGTTTTGTTGTGCAAACAGGCCTGAAATATCACAGAAACCGCTCAGTAGGCATCCAATGGGAGAAGAGTCAAAGCTTTTGGACCCAAAATAAGCGTCTGTGAAGGTTCTCAAGCATCTAGAATGCATTGCAAGAAAAACAGTGAAGACTTGATATGTAAAACTGAACATTGACCCAGTATTTTTGAAACAGGGTTAAGAGGTGAGGAGAGAGTGAGACTACAAAGATAGTTTGCCATGACCTCATTATCTCACATACCAAAACAGAGATAGTTGTTTCCATCACTGCGTTCCCTTCCTGCTGATTAACTCAGCAATGCTTCCCCTTTTCACAAAGTTGAAGAGTCATTCAGTCTTTAGGTCACTTTGTTAAATTTTGCGTCAAATAGAAGCCATTTTTCCACTGTATTTATTATGTATAATGTATGATATAGTGTATCTAGAAAACTATTGGAAGCACTTTTGCATCCAGCTAACTGCAACTTTTTAAAATGTAACTATATCTGTCTTAAAGGTTTGATTTGCCACTAGCATTTTATTTAATGTCTCCATCTTTACTGGAGAGCATTATATCACACATTTAATCTATTTCTCCATCGCTTTTAGCTAATGTATTTCCTTTTAACTACCTGATCGAACTTTTTTGTTCCATTTAGTGTTTTTTATTAGTCAGTGGGGACATGTCTTTTTGGTTTTTTTTATTTTTAATTAAATAAATCTCATTAGTGAGGTTTCCTGTAGGGGTGGAGGTACCCGTGAGAGGGAGTCAGTGATTTAAGTGATTAGGGCTGTTTTTCCATCCCTGAACAGGAAGAGGGTCCCCACAACATTGGTTATACACACACACACACACACACACACACACACAGTACATATTTATCTACAATGGCACCCCGGTGACCTTACAAGCTGACTTATAATACAGTATCCATTCAGCAAGCCATGACATCACCACTTAGTGCCTGCAGACACTCACACAAACCAGATTTACAGTAACCTGCTGATTTACAGGCAACACCACCAGATTTACAGCCTCTGAGACCTAATAAGGACACAAATAACACCCAGAAACTAACCTGAACATTCTTCTGAACTTGAGACATCTGCATGATCAGCTTGTTGTTTGCTGTTGTAATTTTTTTTTTTTATATGTGGGTGTTCAAAACAAAATCAGGGGAGGGAATTACCGAAAATTCCAGCCAGTGAAACTGGTCTCAGCCTTAGGCTTGCTATTATCTGCTGATGGAGCACCAGCTATTTTCATATTAAGGGGAGATTTAGGCAAGTTTGGCATGCAGAAGTGACGATAGTTTGTTGGGTGCCTTGCCAAAAGATGTTGGATAACATTTAACCTCTTCAGTGCTGTCAGACTAGAGTAGGAAGGAGTTTGCCGAGTGTTTACTCAAATAGAAGTCCCAATGGTTTTACACTGGATTCCTTATACAGATGGTACTACTTGTGTGTGATAAATGTAGCTTGAACAAAGCTCCTGGTTTGTTGTTTGGGGCTAAAGAGGCCACGTGTTTGAAGATGTGAAGAAACTAACATCAACTTTCCTTTTTGCAACAGTTCTGTATTACATGGCTTATTATCTTACAGGTATGGGAGAGGTGTGTCTGGCTGTGTGTGGAGTGTGTACATAAAATATGTAGCTTCTACGTCTGTAAAGTGAAGCTAATCTGGAATTGTCTGAAATGGCCAGCAGGAGATGACCCCAGTAGCTGCATAAAGACTTCTGGCTGTATATAAGCCTTTAATTTTATTTTAAAGCACCTCACAAGTGCTTCTGTTGGAAAATTCAGGTTTTGAAGGGTTAAACAGGTAAATGAAAAGAACTAAAAGTTAATTTAGACATTATAACTGTGGAAAAAGAAGATCATCGGAAAAGCCTTTATTATATTAATTTTAAATGAGCTGGTAAGCCTTCTGATATGTAATCACAGGGTGTGCAAATTAGCTTTGCATATTTTTTCATCATTTGAACTCTTAGGTAACCTCCGTTAACAAAATAAGAGCTGTGTGTAGCACAGCAGGCGGCTGCAGACCCGTGGTAATGGATGAAACAATAAAAGGAGCGGGCAGAAGTGGGGAAGACAACAACATGGTGGAACAAGCAGAAACAGACAGATTAAATTAACTAAAATTAAAGCTGCTCAGTAGTTACAGATGTGGCTGATGTTCTGTCCTGTTCATTTTGGTGGGAAGACAGAGGTTTTCCACGTGGCACTTTGTGTTTTGGATCTCCATATGAGCATTGAATCGGATTAATTAGCTATGCTGATAACAAACCATGTCCTCATGTGCCGCTCTTGGTGTTAATAAACACTTGGATCTCACATTAAAGACGGCTGATCCGGACTTTAAAGTTCAGGAGAGGTCAGCAGTCTGCTTCTTATTACCAAAATAATAATCCAATTTATTCACAGCACTTTTCAAAACAACACATTCAGAAAAGTTGTATTTGCGAGTCAAATGCGAAACCTTCTCGTCATCTGTTACATATTGAAGACCCGAGTCTTTAAAACGGCTGAAGCTGAACACACGACTGATTCTGGAGACGAGTCTCACAAGAAGAAGCGAACTATCTGTGCTGTGTTTGATGCCTGCAGGGTACAGGGTCGGTGACTAAGTGTGGTTAAACAGTCCAAGGTTTTATGCGGATTCCTTGAAGTAATTAAGTACAAAGTGCCCTTCCTGCTCCACAAATTTTCTGGATCGGGACTTGTGGAAGACTTCTGAATAAAACTAGGATGTGGGTTTCTAAGCTGCCCCTCAAGGTCGCTGTGTGACAACTTAATTAGAGCTTCAGCTCATCAGAACTCTAAGCTTCAAGTTTTGGCTGCATATTTGTGAGAAGGGAAGATGTAAAAAGCTGCTCGATTCACTTTCTTAATACTTAAAAAAAACTGCTGTTTTTTAAATTGGAAAGCTGTAGATTTGAACCCTTACTTTGGCCGAGGGACGTGAGTGCATGATGTTCTGTTTGTTCAGTGTGTCCTGCTGATGAGCTTGTCACTTAGCTTAGAGTCCTGCTTGACAGTGTGATGGCAGAGCTAAATATGCCAGTAGGAAGACTGTCTGCATGTCCTTCAAAGTCAAATTCAAACTCAAAATCCTAACCAACAACTCATCCGTCATTTTTCAACTACTCACTCAGGTCCATGTCGGTTGGATCATCCATCTGAATATCGCTGGCCACCTCCTCCACTTCCTCTCAGGGAACACTGAGCCAGCAGACATAATCTCTCCAGCGTGTCTTCAGTGCACCCCTTGTTCTCTTCCCGTTGTGACATGCCCAAAAAATGTCACCTAGAAGGCGTTCGGCAATCATCCTGATCAAATGTCCAACTCATCGCAGCTGGCTTTTATTGATGTGTAGGAATAACAAAGCTGCTCGCAGCTCTCTCTTTACCGTATAGGCATCTGTAGATGCAGATGTCAGTCAGACTCCACGCTCACCTCACTCATTAACAAGAACCTAGTCTGAAGCTTTGTATGTCAGCAGATTGTGAATTTGGTTTTGTCTTTGTTGTGATGTTTTCTTTGTTTTGTTTTTAGAAGGTTTATTTTATTTTTGAGTTTCAGGTTTATTTATTTACTTGGTTGAACGTTATATTTACCACACAATTTTGGAAATATTGATTATATTGATCAGTGTGGTGTGTTGTGCCTTTTTTTGTTTTTTTACCAAAGCTTCGTGTATTTTCTTCAATATAACAAGACCAATCTACAAATATAGTGAACCTAAAGGTTTTTAAAAGAAAAAGTAAAAGCGTTGTAGTACAAAGAAATGTTCATAATGTTGTGAATCTGCATCTAAATCTTTTAAGATTTAAAAATTGTTTTGAATTATGTTGAGAATGTCATGTGAGATGATTGATTCCACGCTCATACCTAACTGTGAAGCTGCAGCCAGCAAACACATGTTTCTAAACAAGGAAGTGACTTGCCTCGGGCTGTTTTCACACATGCACCACAGCTTTGAAGTAGGCAGCACCCAGTAGAGCTTTATGTTAAAACACAGCAGACCAGAAAAAGTTTTTGCTCTGCTAGGTTTCAAGGACAAAGCCCGAGAAATGACCCTGGAGTCCATGTGGGATAACGCAGGGTGTCTTCATGTCACAGTTCCTTTCACTGAAACCAGGCAGTGTTTTTAGTACTCTTAATGGAACTCATGCCTGATATGCAACTGAGGCCAAAGTTGCAAATCAGTTCTCCCAGCACCGTATTCTTGAAAAGAGCTTTAGTGAACTTCAGTGAGCTTTTGAGATCATGTTAGGTGGACATGAACATTTCAGAGAACCAGTTTAGCCATTACTTCCTCTCCAGTCTTTTAGCCTTTTTTTAAAGAGATTAGTTTGGCATTAAAGTTTTTTCATGTTGATATTAGCCAGATTATGTAATCCAAGCAGCTGATTAGGATGTTTAGGCTCTTGGGCACCTTTTTTAGGCACACCTAAATTGGAGGAGACCCCATGATAGACCCAGGACCTTATGGAGAGATTATACAGCTCTTGTCACTTCCGAAATGGATTGATGGATGGATCCATTCATTCCTTCATTCATTCATCCATAACTCTTGACCAACTTCCCATTTATAAGCATTCCACCGCTAATCTCTAAAATAAACAGATGAGACTCTTTTGCCTCTTTGATTTAGGAATCTGACCGAAACCTCTGATTCGTGCAGAAATACAACATCTGTTGTGATGTTTTGCAGTTGTTTTGAGAAAAGCATCTGACTTTTTCGCCGTTGGGAGCTCCACAGGGAGTCTTTATGCTACTGGTCGGGCAGAGGATGGTTTAAATTAACTCAAAGTCTTCTAGTATTAGAGTGTGAGTGAGAAACAGACAGACCTTAATCCGCCCTCGTTAGATGCCATGGCGACATCTGATGATGCAACAAAAACAGAAGGATTAACGTTGCTCCTTTGAAGTGACACATAAAGCCCTCTGATGAAGAAGAAGAAGAAGCCAGAGAAAAGAGTGACACTGGGAAGCCAGAAAGGGAGCATAAACATATTTTTCTGACAGAATAAGTGATCAATGACAAGCATCAAGAAGGCGTGGAGGGGAAAATATGACAACGGTGGTGCCATAGAGGGATCAGAACTGAGCATGAACTGGAGGTTTCTCTGGTACAGACCAGACTGAGACCAGTGAGCGAAAATTAGAACGAGAAATGCCAGTGTTTATTCTCTGTCTACCCAGTTTGTCTGGTTTCCTCTAAACTAGTACTTAATCACTTCTCCCTACCATGTTATTTTCTCTTTAAGTCAGCTTTTTTGTGGTGCTCCTCTTTGTATTTTCTTTTCATCCGCATTCCTCCCACGCTCTTTCTTTCCCCATCCTTTCTTCTTTCTCCATCATCTTATCAGCCACTTTCACACAGTCCAGTTTAGAACCCGGTCTCTTTTTAAATAGGTCAAGTTTTTCGAAATATGAATGATATGTTTAGTTTCCAAGTACCTCTTCAGTCTGGCACCAAGCTAGGATTAGCTGACTTCTGACAGAGGGCACATTCAAGCAGAGGATGTCAGCTGACGCGATAAAACAAGTAGGGTTTGCAGTAGCTTTATCTGACCAGTTTTCCTCTGCATTCTATGGTTAGTGGGTCATACTGGTGGTTAGCTGTGGTCTGCTCCAGATAAGAAAGTATTCAATATTCCCTCTTCATAAATGTTATCTTATGTGCTGTGAATGAGTGCCTTTGATGCATCTCATCATAATAAAAATCCCTCCATCTGTTCTAGTGAGAGCTTTAAAGGTTGCGTCTGTGTCGGTAAATGAGTGCAACATAAATAAGTACAAAGTAATGAGTATAACAAGTTATTCACAACATTTTTGCAGAGTTTTTGTCTATTGCAGTAGTATTGGATAATGTGACCAAATCTAGATCCAGAGCAGGACTTGCTTTGCAGTACATAAGCGTGGCTTAGTAAGTTTGAAACCAATATTCTGCACCATGAAGGGGTAGTGTGCCCACTCGGGATGAGGGAGGAGTTGCTGCCCTGAGTGGAGAATTTTAAGTATCTTGGGAGTTTCCCAGGTGAGGGGAAAGTGGAGTAGTAGAGACGGATGGACTGATGTGGTATCAGCAGTGAGGGGATGCTGTACTTGTCTGTTGCTGTAAGGTGAGAACTCACCATAAAAGCAAAGTCATCGATATACCAGTATATCTACATGCCCTCCACCTATGGTCAGATTTAACTCTAGACGTTGACTGGGTTATTCCTATAGCTTTGTTTTGTTTTTGTTGTTGTTTTCTTTTGAGCCATTCAGAGGTGGACTTGCTGGTGTGTTCTGGATCATTGCCATACTGCATTACTAAAGTGCCCTTGAGCTTCAAGGCATGAGCTGATGGTGGAACATCCTTTTTCAGGATTTTCTGGTACGTAGCAAAATTCATGGTTCCATCAGTCGTCCTGAAGCAGCAAAGCAGCCACATACAATCACCATGTTTGACTGTCACTTTTGTTTTGTCAGTTCACAGAAGATTTTCCCAAAAGTCTCGGGGATCATCAAGATGTTCTCAGCAAATGTGAGATGAGCCTTTGTGTTCCTTTTGGTCAGCAGTTGTTTTCTCCTTGAATTCTCCCATGGATGCCACTTTAGCTAAGTCCCCTTCTTACTGTTGAATGACGAACTCTGACCTTAAGAGAGAAAAGTGAGGTCTGCAGTTCTTTAGATGTTGGTTGGTGGTCTTCTGTGAGCTCCTTGATGAGTCAGTGATGCACTCTTGGAGTAATTTGGTAGGTATTTTGGTAGTTTTCTCCATTTATGGGTAATTTCTCTCACTGTGGTTCAGTCCCAAAGCCTTAAAAATGGCTTTATAACGTTTTCCAGAGTGATAGCTGTCAATGACTTTGTTTCTTAGTTGTTTTTCTAGGTCGTGGCATGATGTGTTGCTTTGTGAGATCTTTTTGCCTGCTTCACTTTGTCAGACAATTTCTATTTAATTATTTTCTTGATTTGTAATCAGGCCTGTGTGAAACTAAACTCAGCTTTCCAAAACACGTGGTTAATCACAGTTAATTCAAGATTTAACAAAGGAGGCAATTACTTATTTACACAGGGTCAGGTTTAGATTTTCTTCATGAAACATTTTAAGGTGACAAAAAAGCAGAGCAAAGAAATGCGAAAGGGCACAAACACTTTTCACAGCACTGTATATGTTTACATCTTAAGTTAATCTGGTGCTTATTCAGCATCAACTTCAGTGTTACAAACAATGAAACGTCTCCATTTAATTGTAAATGCTGGCAGAAATGAGAGTGTTTTGCTTATTTAGAGATTTAGTGGATATTTACTGTAAAATCAGCCTCTTACCGCTGACTGAAAATTACAACCTGATTTAACCCTGTAAAATCTTTTGACTAAGGTAAGGTGTGGTAATGGCTCTGTTTATGGAAATGCAATAAATTAACTAAAAAACACCCACAACTTGTGTTTTTTTTTCCAAAATAACTTTTTTTTTATATAAAACTAGCTTTCTGCCCCCCCCCCGAGCGTCTTGCTCGCTCCCTCTTGCTCTGATGGATGGTGTGGATTAGTGTGACAGATCGTCCGACCGCAGACTGGTGTTTTACTGGGCAGCTCCAAAGAGACTGTTACCCCGCTGCTCCACACTGACATATCTGTAAAACCTCTCAGAGTGTCAGATCTCCTGCTGACAGTCGCCCCGCTTGGTGCCAATGAGACGAAACGCACATTGCAAAACTATTAGTCTGCCCTGCGCAGGGGGTCACAATGTGTCCACGTGTGTGTGTGAAAGAGACATGGCGCATTTGTACATCCAACAACCCATTTCCCACAAACGTCATGAGTTGCACATGTACACAACACACTCTTTAGCTCTGACACACACTGTTGTTAATCAGCAGTTTATAGATAACACATGTAGCACCAGTTCATGATGACATTTCGCCGTCAGCTAAAAACAAGGTTCATTAGGTCAGCCTGGTCTGTGCGCATACCATCAGGTGAGTTCATGATAATGCAAGAGTGCATTTGTGTGCATGTATGAGTGCATTAAATGGTTTATTAGTATATTGTGTGTGGTTATGACATTGTATTTTGGGTTTTATGAGTGTAACTCACTTAAACAGTCATTCTGGGGGTTTTTTTGTTCTTTTTTTTTTTTTTAGGTGAAAAGCCGAATCAGGACATCTGGGCTCAATGACTCACTTCTGTGTGCGTTTGGCTGCCTTCTGTAACTTTGTTTCTCCATAATTTGTGTTTTAATGTTATTGTCTCACACTTTTGCTGCATCTCATCATGAGTGGTGGGAAAAGATTGAGCAGATTTTTTTGATTGCTGTGAAAAAGTACAGAGTTACTGTCAACGGTAACAACAAAAACAGGAAGCTGTTCTCGTTTAGAGCGAGGACCAATTTAAAGAAACCTGTGGGGCTTTTCTGTATTTAATCTTGGATTTTTTTAGATGTTCACATCAGATGAGGTCAAAGTTTCAGATAATCAAATAAACGTATATAAAAGCAAGCGCTGTGTCTAAAGCTCTGGCTTCAGACTGCTTTAAATGCCTTGGTTTCCAATGACTTTCTATGTATCTGACAGATTTCCTTATTAGGTCATTTTCTGCAGAAGAAGTGCAGGCACTGCAGCCAGGCTTTACTCATTGCCAGGGTTTAAAATAATGCTTTAGTTAAAGTGATGTAACTGGTGACATTAAAGAAACCTTGCTGTCACTCCCAACCCATCATTTTTCATTATAAAGCAGAAGTAGGCAGATTGATACAAATATCAGTAGTATAGATACTGAGGATGGTATTGGTATCGAATTGATATTGTAGTGAATTGAGAAGTTTTAAATAAATATTTCTTTATCCGTTCTCCTCTGCTTATCCTTGTCAGGGTCGCGGGGGGGCTGGGGCCTATCCCTGCTGTCATAGGGTGAGAGGTGGGGTACACCCTGGACAGGTTGCCAGTCTGCCGCAGGACAAACACACAGAGACAGACAACCACTCACATTCACACCTATCCCCACTAACTGCATGTCTTTGGAATGTGGGAGGAAGCCAGAGTACCCAGAGAGAACCCACGCAAACAAGGGGAGAACATGCAAGCTCCACAAAGAAAGACCTTGACTTTCTTGCTGTGAGGCAACACTGCTATATTTTTTCATTTTTTGAGAACTAAAAAATATATATACCTCAAACATGTACTATGAAAAATGTCTGAAGGTTTTAGCTTTGAGTGTCACATTTTACACTATAACTCGTTTCAACAACAGAGGCTGACCCAAAGTGCTTTAGAGATAGACACATTCACATTCAGGGTGTCCAAAAAGGGAAAAGGAAAAAAGAAACTGTTTTAAAATACATAAATGGCTTGACGGTGTTACAGCAGCTCACCTGTTAGATCAGACCACATGAGCTGGCCTTTGCTCCCCACATGCATCAATGAGCCATGGCTGCCCGTGATTCTGTTGCTGGTTCACCACTGTTGGACCTCTTTTGATAGATACCGACCACTCCAGACTGGGAAGACCCAACATGAGAGTTCTGTAGATCCTCTGACAAAGTTGTCTAGCCTTTACAGATTCTTGCCAAACTCGCTGAAATCCTTATGCTTGCCCATATCTTCCACTTCTAACACAACAACCCTGAGAAAAAAAAGTTACTTGTTCTCTAATATAGCCCACTCACTAAAAGCTTCCATGATGAAGAGATTATCAGTGTTATTCACTTTACCTGTCAGTCGTCACAATGTTATACCTGATCGGTGTATCTACTAAGCCAATCACGTGGCAGCAACTTAATGCATTTAGATATGTACTGATTAACTGGGACTTTTCCACAAAACCATCCCTAGGGTTTACCAAGATCCATTCATCCCTTTTCTTTCACTTATCGAATTCATGGTCACAGGAGGCCTTATCCCAGCTATCATATATGCTGCAAGGCTTGATTCTCACCTGTGGGCATTTAGAATCCCTAACCTAACCCCACTAACTGCATGTCTTTGGACTCCACTTAGAAAGGCCCCAGCTGGATCTGAATCTTCTTACATGGAGTAAATCATTGCACCATTGTGCTGACCAAGTTTGGGGTTTGCAGAGTATGGTTTAAAGGAGAGAAAATATCCAGTGAGCAGCAGTTCTCTTGTTGATGCCAGGAGTCAGAAAAGAACAGCTACACTGGCTTTAGCTGTAACTCAAGTAATCACTTGTTACAACCAAGATTTACAAAATAGCATCTCTGAATGTGCGAGAAGATCGGCTACAGCAGCAGGAGACCACACTGGGTGCTGCTGCTGTAAGCTAAACACAGGAAATTAAGGCTAAAATTTACACGGGTTTACTAAAAATGGGGAAATCTGGTCGATTAGATATTTTCATTAATGAGCAGTTGAAAAGGTAAAGGTATGTGGTGAGTGTATGTAATTATACCAAAACCCTGGTACAAAGCATTCCAGTTTCACAGCCTCAACCTCAAATTGTGTGTTTCAAAGCAGACTTAATGTCTGGCTGTAATATAAATTCCTCATATCCTGGTGAATAAATGAACTGTCCGAGTCAAACAAGAGTGCATTAACTTTAATTCAGGTCCAGGAAGCTGCATGAACATCTACAAAGTAATGCAAACACTCTATCTTGTGTTTTGCTGACATGTTTCCAAACACAGCTGATGACTCAAAGGCCGCTAATACACACTCTGCACTTAATTTATCACAATCTAACAATAACGATAAAACACCACGAATTAGCAATAAACACACTCGTTCTATGTTCACTAATGCTGCTCATTTCCCAGAAATCATAACGTTAATCAGTTAGTCAGTTTCCCAGCTGGATCGCTGTGTCTGTGTAGACACACGCACACACGCACATACATTTCCGAAAATTTCCCCAGAGAGGTCTGTATCGAATCAGATCTAAAACGGCAATTACAGTAATGCCACCTGACACTTTAATGTTTTTTGCATTCACCGTGAATACCAGGGGGAAAATCCAGCAAGCACACACAAACAGACAAACACACACGCACAACTACACACACACACACAATAAATGTATGTGTATGTTTACGAGGACCATGTATTTGATATCATGAGTCTCTTTATAACCCTAATTGTAACACCAAGTCTAAACAATAAGATTGCTGTGAAAAAATGCCCTCTCAAAATTTTAAAATTCAAACTAGTAGTTCCCATGAGACATACACACACACACATGCACACAACATAACAATCCTCAGAAACAGAGCGATCAGGCCTCTGCTAAGCCCTAATAATGGGCTCCATTATAATTCAGTTTTCCTCACGTGTGGTCAGGAAGAAAAAAGGAATGAAATCCTGGCAGGATAACGCTCTCTCTCATACACACACACAGTAGTCATCTTTTAGTGAAAAGGAGAATTTGCTGGTCAGGCCGCAGCTATTTTTGGGGAGGGATATTAGTAAAACACACTGCAAATGTCAGCTGAAAGAGATGATGAGATAGGAGATGAAAAGACAGAGTGAAACGAGGCACAGGAGGAACAGGATGGAAGAGGAGCTTCAGAGGAGTGGACCACAGGCATCCAGGGAGAGACAGGGAGACGAAAATGCGGTCGCCCTATGTCTCAGAGGACATTTCCAATTTTAAATCAAGTTACTTTAACAAATATTTTCTGGTGTGGTTTATATTGTGTCCAAGTCAGACCAGAATATTTTATTCTTGTTATATTAAACAGGCTAGGCTGGGCAGATTTGAAAAGCAGCGACATGTAGCGAACAGGATTTAACAGGACCAAGAACACAAGAGGTGTAGAGAAGAAGAGACGGGCAAATTATTTTCGAAAGATGGTGAGGAAGTGAGAAAGCTCACAGGAATGGACTCGTCTACCGATGTCTGTCAGAGTGTCATGTGAAATAACAGCTGCAGACAGTCATGCGGCTCTTCTCCTGAGTTTTCTGCCTAACTTTGTACCTGAAACAAAACGTTTATGGTTGAGTCAAAATCACAGTAACACCTCTTGTCTGTTTTTATGTAATATTTTATTTTTTTACGTTGTGTGAGAGAAAGACAAAGAATCCTGGGTGACAATTTTTTTATTATTTAAAAGCAGAGATGCCGATTTTTCATGCCTGTGCAATTAAAGAGCCGAAACTGAACTAAAAGCAGAAACTGAAAACATGTGGACAGCAAGGATTTATTATGGTTTCAGCACTTCTATGACAAGAAGTACAAATGTATCTATGAGCATTGCCTGATTTTCTGAACCAAAAAATTTCAAAATAAAAAAAAGACAAAATTTGTTGGTTTCTAAATAACAGATAGATTTTTCTCCATTCCAGATATTAAGCTAATGCTAAAGATGGTTGAAAACTCCATCTTTAGGTAGCTTTTCAATACTTAAAAACTGTAAAAAATAAATAAATAAATAATACATATAATAATAAATGACGATGCACCTGCAGACTCTTGAATCAACACACATTCAGTAAATCCAGACCTAAATGTCATGTTACGCATAAGAAAAATTGAATGATATTATCACTTCAAACTAACTCAGTAAATAGATCATCCCAACAACGAGCTAAAAAAAACATGCTAGCTTGGGGGTCACTTCACCGAGTGCTCTGATTACCACTGAGACCACTGTTACCTTCACCCTACTCTCTCTCTCTCTGAGTCCTTGGTACGTCTCCAGCTTCTCGTGTTCCTTCTTCCTGATGTTGCTCCAATTTAGTATCACTACGTCTACCACTATGACCCTCGCCCTCTGCTTGTCCCCCACCACTATGTCAGGTTGGTTAGCCATCAACATTTTGTCCGTCTGTATCTGGAAGTCCCACAGGATCTTAGCTCGGTCATTCTCCACCACCCTTGGGGGCGTCTCCCATTTTGACCTGGGGACTTCCAGGCCATACTTGGCACAGCTGTTTCTGTATACTATACTATGTTCCATGTATGTCCTTTCTTGGATCTCCGCCACTGTGATAGTTACTGGACCCTGTTCAGGGAGGTTGCTGTGGCAGCTCTTAGCTCCACTAGCAACTGAGGATTGCCATTATCGGTTGCATTCTTCTCCCAGATGCTCTTCCAGTATTGCTTCGTCTACAGCTTGGGTGGGGCTGTTCATATTCATATTGTTGACTTGCCACTGAGAGTAAATCTTGGAAGTTCAGGTGAGTACAGCTCTATCCTCCTGCCTTCTGTCTCTCTGGTATAGCTCTTCAAGTGGCTGGCCAAGGCTGTGAGTCTTTAACACTTTGGTCTGTTTAAATGTACTGTTGAAAAAAACTTGTCTTTAATAGTTGGGGAGGGGGTTAGCAATGACTGAATAGTTAAACATAAAAAAGCTGAGATGACCTAAAGTATTTTGGCAACAGATGTGTGGGGTTAAAAGATTTAAAATGTAGAATTGAATAAAACATGAGAATAATGTCTTAATTAAAAGTTTCTGTTCAGCTTCAAAAACATTCTTGCTTTATCTTTTTAGCACCTAAAACTTTTGCACAATGCTATTAAACGATTTATTGGTAAAAAATGATGGGAACAAAAATGTTCAAAAAAGTGTAAAAGATGTGTGGAAAAATAAAAGAGAATATACTAAAAAAATTTTTAAAACAAAACAAAACACAGAACTTAAAATCAAAGCGACAAAGGAGCAAGAGTGAAAGTTACTCGCACACTAATACACAGATGGTGTTTCCTTAACCTTTGATCCCTCAGGCTCATCAATAACTGGGAGGCCAGGAGAAGTGTGTGTGCTGTCTCATCCATCTTCATTAGGCTTCTGTGTGTTTGTTATAGCGGCACTGATGTGCTAACCTTCACACACAGGATTGATTTATAAAGGGACGTATGCTAAGAAAACAAACTTGCAGCCTTTTCTCTGATTTACCGTAAATCTGTGGCTTCTTTTAGTTTTTCAGTTGTTTTGAAAACTTGATGGAACTAAAATGTAAAACCAGCTGTGCAAGAAACACACAGACACAGAGTTCAACCATATATTGCTTCTGTTTTCTCCCCATATCTTCATTTTATCGTCTCTCTTTGTTTGGAGGAAGGAACATGAACACACTGATGTCTGATTAACCGATTATTTAACTCT
>VUQR01005863.1:8504-23526 GCA_015108515.1 Hemichromis elongatus
TTTAATAAAAAAAAAACTAAAACTCATGACCTATTTAATCAAAAAAAAAAAAAAAAAAACTTGTGATTTAGTGCCTCAAAATCTCCATTACACTTTTATATAACTGGAAAGAGATCAATAAATCAAGAATTAAATATTTTTTATATATTTAATGGCACATTCATTTTATTACTTTTCCATGTATTTTGGCAGACTATAAAATGTGAAATGATGCTAAAGTTTAGCTATAGCACGTGTCGACTTAAGTTTACTCCCTTAACTTCAGTTACTCTACATTTTAAACACCTCATGCTTAGTTTTCCCTTTTTGTGAATAATTTAATTACAATTCATGGAGTTCTGCAGACTGTCACAGGAGACACACAGTGACCTGCTGAAGTGAACACAATAACTCTCCTCTCTCCTTCCAACCTTCCTTCTTCATGTCAGTGACCTCAGAGTCTCTCTGAACAGCGAGACTCTTCCAGCTAACAGTTCTTCCATTACATTAACTCTCGTCTGGATCAATGCTTTTAATATCACAGACCTCTTTTGTAGTTGGTTTTATAACCAAAGTGGGGAGAAGAACTTAAATTTACTCAGAATGTCACAAACAACTTCTGACTCTTTTCCTCTCTTTCCTCACAGCCATTTTTTGTTTTATTGAATTTTAATTGCTTATATGAGCCCTCCTTTAGATTCTGGTTTGTCTTTTTCCACAAATAATGATAGCGTATGTCACAGGGGGTGGGTGGTGGAAAAATACAATTTTAGCCATTTTAATTGATAGACAACTAATTGAATATTTCACACTACAATTTGCCTCGATTTGGCAAATGAACAGTAATGTTATAGTGTCTGTAAAGCCCTGTGCGCTGTATCTGAAGCATTGTACTCATAAATCTGTCTTTTTGACTTTGACTCTCTCCTTCTCGCTCTCACTCACACAGAAACACCTTCTGAAGCCTACATGACTAAGCTGTGGAGGTCAAAGGCTGCACATCAAGATGTCTAGACGGCATTCTCCAGACTATTTGACATTACACCCCTTCATGACGTCACTATAGAGGTGTGTGTCTGTTTTTTGTTTGGGCGCATATTTGTGTGTCATTGTGGTGAGAGGGGAGGACAATGTGTGTTATAACTAAGAGTCAGACTGAGTGAGTGACAGTAACACCGTGTCTCCAACAAGCCCCCACGCCCCAATATTAAAAAGGCTTAAAAATTTCCATGTTTAACAAGCACACAGACTTTTATTTTGTCTTTTTCCCCCCCTCTTTTGTTACTCGATCTCACTTCCTGATCTGCTCTGCTCCATCAAAAATAGATCTCACTATTTTGAGCAACAAGAAGTGGAGAGCTACTTCTGGGATGCTTCCACAGCTGATGGAACTGCAGTTGGAGCACAAACAATGCAGCCCCACCCGGCATATTCCAAAATTACTTACAATATGTTACCCGCAATTTTTAGAAATGATACATGCTTGGAGTTTCTTCTTTCACTTCACCCTTATTTATGGTAAGTCAAAGAAAAAAGAGCTGTTGGTCAAATTAGTAGACGATTATGTTTAGGGCAATCTGAGAATATAATGAATGTATCAATAACACTTTATCATCAAAATTATTGTTTTTCACCCCTTATTAGGAAGAAAACTGCATGGGAAGGGTGACATCCCCCAAACTCCATAAGAAGATGCCACGCTATGCTGTTCTGATTAAAAAAAGAAATTTACCAAGACTTATAATTGTTGTAGGTCACTGACCAGTTACAGCATTGCCATTCATTTAAGCATTAGCAGAAGAGAGTAACTACATGCCAGAAACAATTCTTGCATGTTCAGTTTAATACACTTGAATATGACACCGACAGCTGTGTTTTAATGCTTGATTTATTTGTTCCCCTCTGTAAGTGTTGTCAAGTGTTAAATCAGTGTCTAAACACTAAGCAATCTACTTTACAACCTCTTTTTTTTTTTTTTAATTTAGAAGCTATACTAAAAACACACAAGTTGTTCTTCCGTCTGGAAATGAGTGTGTACTTACCTAATGAATAAGATTTATTTGAATCGTCTGTTTGCACTCCACATCCAACAATCCATCTTGCTTTAGCTTTGTTTAATCTCTAAATATTTACAGAAGAGTAAAACTAGTATGCGGTAACACAAACAACGTTTGGCAGCTTAAACTAGAGTGAGAGGTTTGCCAAGCTCCTCCTGCATGGAGCTCAGGTTGAGACACTGAAAAGCATTTTTTCTCTGATGGTTACATCACCAATAAATAGGAGGAAGCCCTGACTAATCAATGCGGTCCATTAACTCCATTTACAGAAATGAAAATGTCTCTGGTATCCACAAAACCATAAAGAACTTCTACAAAACCATCCATAAAAACATAATTGTTCCTAATCAGTATTAGCCAAAATTCAACTTATTGCATTAGATTGTGCTGAAATATTACCACATTAATTATCTGCACAGGAAGTACTTGGATCATTGTCATGCTGTAGTGTTTTCCTGAATAATGAATGCAGCTGGTTGCTGGACGCTATAGTTTGATTTACGTCTTTATTGACAGCCATTCGAGACAAAGAACTGCAGGACTTGAGGGAGCACTTTGTGCATGTCACATTAACATTTCATTTCAAGACCAGAACAAAAGAAAACAGAAAGAAGCCAGAAGAATCATGGCAGGAGTATTGCAATAACAGGGAAATCTGTCTGAAATATAAGAGGTACAACATCTACCTCACAAAAACAATATCACATCCAATGAAATTATATTAAACATCATGTTTTAGCTTTCCCGCAAACCTTTGCTTTTATGGTGACTTCTTATTTCTTGCTTTGCTAACTGGATATCGATCCTTGGAATAGTAAACAGCAACATCCAGAGTGGTTTGGTTACTACACCACATGGCACAACGTCGGAGTTCTACATATGTACACATATGAGAGTCTATCTCACTGTATTTTTTTAAATGCCTTTTTTCTCCCTATTAATTATTTTACCATTTTAAATATTTGTGGACTTTTATCAGTTTTTAAGCTGATTAGACAATTTTTTTTTGACTATAGTAAATTACTGTGAAGGTTAACTAGTCCCTTCTTAAAAGCATGAAAACACTGCAGCATCTAGTGTGGACAAGTTGGGGAATTCTGCTCAGGAAAATTATAAACAGGAACTCAAACAAACAAACAAAAAGAATCACACTTGCAGTTCAGTAGCCTGGTTAAATTTTTATTACTTTCATGTTAGCATAGAAAACCTGTAACACAACAACTAAAGTCGGTATCTGAGCTATGAACTATTACTGATGTAAACGGTTGCTCTGTTGAATGTGAAGGAAAGGAGTCTTCCCATAGAAAAAGTGGATATTAAAATCAAGACAAAAGTAAGTAATTTAGCAATGTAGAGTTGCAATACCTGAATTGGTATCAAATTTAAAAAACAAAATAAAAAAAAATCATGTGAATACATCATATTTGACTTGATTTTAAAAGAACATTTTATTTTACCATAATAAACTTGTACACAAAGCATAAAATCAATATAATCTGTTAAGGACTTTGACTTTAAATTTCAGCATAGGCAACTAATCATGAGCACTTGTCAGTGATGCCTGGTGAGAATCAGCAACCGCCTGCAAACACTCGTGAATTGATCAGGGCGGTACACGTTATTCTGAAGTGACCAGAGGTTGCTCAGGGGCAACCAACTGGTCTCTTAACTAGTTTGGCAGGACTGTTTTGAGTTCTGTGCAAAAAAGCCACTTGATTCTACATTTTATTGTAAAACATGATCTGGATTCATTGTTACCAGAAAATGTTTTGTTGATTTAGGGCCGGGTAAAAGGAGTTTGAGTTATGGAAAAATGGTGTGCAGTTAATTCACAGTCAGCAAGACTCTCACGTATTTAAAAAAAAAAGAAAAAAAAAAGATAACTCCTCCTCACAAACTACTAAAGAATCTGTACTTAAGTGGCACCCTGAGGCAGGTGTAGGCGATAATTATACTGTACATTAGCTGCTTCAACACCGCTAATGTGATAATAGTGTGTATAACAAAAAAAAAAAAACTCTAAAGCATAAAGATATTTGGAAAATACAAAGATAATTACTTCTAACAATACACTATAAAGAGAAAAAGTCTTCACATTCCAGGACACACACAGACAATATTTTTGGTATTATAGTTAAAAATGACTCACATTTTAAACTAGCGTTGTCAAAAAATGAAAAAAAAACAAAAAAAAAAAACTCAGATACTAATCAATACAACAACTTACTCTTGGATTGGAGACTCGTTTGCTCGTTTGCACGAGTATCAATACCATCATTGTCTACTTCAGCCGACAAATAACTGCAGACAGTCATGCACACAGCTCCTTCACTAACACTTGAACTGTTTCACATTCACAACACTAAACAACACTTTAGGAGGAATTTTGAGAGGTCAGCTAAACCCCTGTTTCAAGAAAATTCACGTATTAAACAATTATTATAAATGTTAACCTGACAGAGCACACGTTAACGTTAGCTGCTTAACTATTAGCAATTACCCTTCCAGCCTTAGGGGGGGTCACAATCTAATGCTCTCCCAAAATTTGGCACTAGGACAATTGGAACGGGTGCATCGGGAAGCAGAACTGGAATATAATCTTTAACAAAAAAACAAACAAAACAAAACAAAAAAAACAGCCTTATCTCTTATGACAAACTAGAAAGGAAACATCCAAACATACCTTTATCCAATGGCACATTAGTCATCTTTAACTTTATAACCATTTTTATAACTCTCTTTGTTACCATTATTAGACTGATAAGTTACCATTTAGGTAATAGCTAGCAGCTTTGGTTAACAATAAAACGTGGGAGTTAAGAAGTAAATGTAATCGATCCTGCTCATCTTTACCATTATTTTTATATTATGTAATTTTACAGGATAACAGTAATTTGCCTCTAGAAACTACAGTTTCTCTTAGCCTTCAATCACCCAAGTATCATTCATTCTGCCTTGACTTATTTTGTAATTTTGTCTGTAGATTTACAAAAATAATTGTCATCCTTCAGGAATCATTTGAATCTTCTCTCCTTGATAGAAAGTGTGGTTGGATGTCAGTAAGAATTATATGTGGAAACTGCTGTACCAAGTGTGAAATAAATAAATAAATAAATGAAATGAAATAAACAGTAAAATTTAAGTAGAGATGATTTTTCTTTCTTTGATCAGACACTAAGGCCTCGTAAATGCTTTGTGCTACTATGATACACTAAATCCCCTTGTAAAGCGTTCACATTAAGTTTCTAGTACAAACTTTAATGGACTTACACTCATTTAAATAGCGCTTGTAGAACGAGCCCACTGCCGGACCAATGGGGAAGAAAAAGAAAAAAAAACGAAAGAAAGGGATAAATCTCAGATTGAAATTGAGAAGACTATACAAGCAGCTGGAAACAGCCTACCTTACCAATTCTATTTGGTCAACAATTAAAATATAGTAATATAGTGCCAAGTCACCAGAAGCACAGCACTACCTCAGACAATGTCATACATACAATATCTTTTTGCAGTATGCAAGAACTTAAAAAAGGAGCTGTCACTGATATGGTTTATATTTTTTAAAAAGACCATAATTTTTTATCTCTTTGATACTGACAGTGGGATTGTGTAACAAAAACGGATTATCACAGTGGTTGCCGCTTACTTTTCTCTCAATCCTCTGATTGCTCAATGATTTAAGGTAAAAAGCATAAGTGTTTTATCTGATGTAGGTTACAGCAATGTTGTAATTTACACATCCACAAGTATGTGAGGGCCCACTTGGATTCAAGTGACATAAATTCATCTGAGGGTGAACGCAAGGACGTCCCCATACCCTTTAATTGTGTTGTGACGGGGCTAAAATACATATGCACATCACCTCTATTCAAATGCAAAGTCATATAGTAAGCACCACTGCTTAGTGTAGTGTCAGTGTTGGAAATCCCAGCTTTAATCTCTCTGATCTCTCAAACCTGATGACAAAGTTCAGTTGATAAACAACATACTGAGACGAGAATGAAATCATTCAGTCGACAAAACCTACAATAAAGATTTTCTGGCAGAACTCCTGTAATGATTGTGTGACTGTGTTTGACGGCCTGTATATATATGTATATATATATATAAATGTCCTCATTAAGATACCTGAACGAGCGTTTGTGTGCGTCCGCCCTTTGACTCATTAGCTCAAGCTTCTGAGGGGATCATTTTGAGGCTGCTGTTTTGAAGGACTGGCAATGATGTAGCACTCACTGATAATACTAATCACTAATATGACTCTACTACCAGCTGTATGTGTGACGTGTGTGTTCTCAGCTAATAAAGAATATATGACACTGAGTAGTGTGAACCTACAGTTGTGTAAATGTAAGTGTGTGTGTACATGCATTTGTGTTCAGAGTAATAAGTGATCACTCTGCTGATTAACAGAACCACCATTTCCTGCCCCATCAAAACAGCTGCATTAAGTGTGTGTGTGCGCGTATGCGTGTGTTCATAAGGTGACTGGATCAGTCACTTCTGGTGCTATCACACTGAATGGATAGCTGTGATCAGTGGTTATCGCACGAAGAGATATAACCTGTAGGTGCAATGACATCCACCATCATTATCATCCATTGTAATCGGTGATAAACAGAAAGCTACTCACATTATGTAATAAGTGTCCAGCAGTTGTATAAAATGCATGTAGAAATCTGTTTTAAACATGAGCTTTCTCACTGGTGGATAACATATTCAGACCGTATATTTTTAGTTCTAGTGCCTAAACCTAACCAACATTGCAAACTGACCTCCAGCTGTTTAAAAATACTCTTGCAACAATTTATCCTGCACCAGGCAATCATTTAATCACAAAAAGCTATTTTATTTAAGAAATGGCTGAAATACTTAAAACAGACAATGTGTAACAGACCGCAGTTATCGTTTTTTTCTCTACAGAGTAAAATCTATAAAATAGTTAGATTAAGGTAGAGAGGTAGAGTACTTGTGTTACATCAAGGCCCGCTGGTCTGCAACATCATCACAGTCCCTTCTGTATGTTTGCTCTTAAGACACAGAGGAAGAGACATTTTGATCTTTAACTTACTTTTTGTTTAATTTTGTATTAGTTGTTTGGTCGAGTGTGTAAGACTGGATAAGGCTGGAAAGGTTGGAAAAACCTGTAAAGACAGTTATAGTAGAAAAAGAAGACAGTTTCTCTTTTTTCCCCTCCCCACGATTGTTTTTTTTTTTTTAACTTAAATAGAAAAAAATTTCTGAACATAGAAATAGGCTAAAGCCTTTCTTTCTGTAATGAGTTTAAGTAAATTAATTTGGCTGCACTCATTTGTTTGCAGCTGGAAAAGGGTGCCGTTAAAACAGTGCTATTATTCATTCCGTTTACTGATTCTCTTAACTTCAACCAAAATTAGAAGCAAACTTAATCACAGACTACTAAATAAATAGCTATTGTAAAAACGATCAGCTCAGCATATCATTGATAGTCGATAAAGTCGTCCAATTGGCCAACCTTAATTCACACTTGACAGTTGTGTCATAAGTTGTTAAACTACAACTGAACACAAAGCATCCCGGGTCTGTCAGCTTCTACTTGTTGTGATAAAAGGCTCTGAACTTTTTCCATCACAGTCCCACACCTGTAGATTACAGCTGCTTGATTATGACAAAAAAAGTCCTGATCGCAATTATTTCGGTTGGTAATTTAATCATAGCCATTTAATACTTTCATTCAAACTCATAAAAAATATAAATATGTTGAATTGGCAAAAAAAAACAAAAACAAACCTACAGCTCTATATACATTGTCATGGATGCACATCAAAGCTGTAATGTACCACAGATTTTTTGACTATATTTCTGCACACTCCTGCAAAGGGCTACCGCAGCTCTATATAACAGAATAAAACAAAAGCATCACCACAAAACCACAGGAAGTGCAGTAGTCAAGTAGTACTTAATTATCTTTGTCTTAAAAATCACTTAGAGTCAAAATTGCAACTGAAAATATATTTTTATATATTGCACGGCCTCAACGCAGATCATAAATTTCAAATCATGCAATTAAAAGAAAGCACTGCCTCCAAAGACAATCCATTCAGCAATTACATTTTCCACCACAACGTGCTACAACTCTGAAGGCAATTTAATAATACATGATGATGGTGAAATTTCTAGGAGCTTGTGCTCCCGTGTGTGAGTATACACTGCAACACGTGCAGTTCCTGTCATGTATCAATGCATGCTCAGAGGAGTGTAAAGGCATCTCAAGTGTGCTTACATGAATCAGTGTGTGTGTGTGATGAGCCATCATGGCAATCATTTGTCTTCCAAGTGTCTCCTAAAAGGTCATTGTGACTGTTATTATAGAGAAGAGAAGAGTGGACATGAGGAGGAAGACAGTTTCACATACAGGTGCAAAAAATGTGACATTTTGACTCACTGTTTTGTAATTACTGTCACTGTTTTTGCCGAAAGAAAGGCCTCAACACAGTGTGCATTACGAGGCAG
The DNA here is from genome assembly GCA_015108515.1 of Hemichromis elongatus. Taxonomy (NCBI): domain Eukaryota; kingdom Metazoa; phylum Chordata; class Actinopteri; order Cichliformes; family Cichlidae; genus Hemichromis; species Hemichromis elongatus. The sequence continues at coordinate 17,033 of VUQR01005863.1, forward strand.
GAGTCACGGTGCTTTAGGAGACCAGGAAACAAGATCACATCAGCATCAATCACATGAAGTACCTTGATTTCTTTTCCCCCCTAGACTTTTCACACTTCATTTCATTTTCAGTCACTGTGAAGTCCATACTCCACAACCATGTTCACCCAGCCATTACTGTAAAAACAACAATCTACACTCTGGACCAATGTACCATTACACACTTTGCTAGGAGAATATAGTGGAAAGGGAGAGTCACATGATGGAGCGTCTGGGAATGGCTGCACCACAGAGAGTCTCTGACCCCTGTCGACCTTCCGGACTGTGGTGAATTGCTAGTTCAGCGTCCTTGAATTTATTGATAGATATGACCACAGGATCCAAGAAAAACAGTGTGCAAACTCGAATCTCCACGATGACAGTGGGGGAAACTAATGCTAGCAGTGCTAATGTTAGCCCTGCTAGCCAAGAAGAAGGACCAAAGATGGATATAAGCAGCTTGTTTGCCAAAATGACTAAGCTTGGAGCTATCCTAACTGGTGTTGCGGCTGATGTATCTCACATCAAGTCAGACATGGTGGAATTTAAAAACGCTATAAGTGCAATCCAAATACGGATGACTGAAGCTGAGGGCTACAGCTCAGATGTGGAAGACAAAATGAGAAGCATAACAGAAGATAATGGCAAAAATGCCAAAAAGCTTGAACAACTATGGGCCCGAATAGATAACCAGGTAAATAGAAACCGCAGAAAGAACATTTGGCTTATCGGTTTGGAAGAGGGCCTGGAAAGCGGTGGCAGCATAAATGATTATGTGATGAAGATACTTGTTGATGGCCTGGGTCTACGAAGGGAGGAATAGGAGCTGGAAAGATGCCAGAGAACTACAAGACCATGCCCTGGCCCTGGTTAACCACCTCAAACTGTGCTGGTGAGATTTCTCCATTATACTTCACGACAAAAAGAATGAATGTGCCTATTAATATTGCGTTATGGATTATAAATGGCTGTGGCACACCAGTCAAAAGAAAAGGTGCGTAGCTACCACCAGTCTCATAATGCTGATATTGCATACATCCAACATTTTGCGAATAAAAGTGAAGCATTGAAATTAAAAAGGGATTGTGTCGGGAAAGATTTTCATAACTCAATATCAAGCACGAGTCGTGATACATATTCATAAAAGACTAAACTTTGTATTATTGCAGGGAAGCCGGGGTAAAGATGGGCGAGTGTTAGCTCTGCAAGCTCTCGTTAATGGAGTTCAGGTTATTTTGTGCAATATTTACGCCCCAAACAGGAATGAACCTAATTTTATGCATGAGGTTAACAAGATGCTAGGGTAAATATAGGGCCAGATCTTGTTAGGTGGATACTTTAATAATGTGATGGACAAATACATTGATAAAAGAGCCATTAATCTCAGCCTCAAGCACTAGAACAGGGACAGCGTTAGATGCTTTAAAAATAAAAGATCTCGGTGTAGTAGATATTTGGAGGCTTGTTCACCTTGTGGAAAGAGAATACACCTTTTAGTCTCACTTGCATAAAACATATTCCTGAATAGATTACTTTTTATTTCTAAATCATTTCATTTACTAATAAACTGTGATATAGGTCTGATTGCTTTAACAGATGATTCGCCAGGTGAACTGCACATAAATCTAAATGTTAAAAAGAACAGAACAGGTAGCTGGAGACTAAACTCAAGCATATTCCAGGAAAAAAAACTTTGTATTGGAAACGTTGCTTGCAAAAAGATGTTGGGAAGGTTGCATCGTGTGACTGAAGCTTCAGTGGGACAATCGGACAATTTTTCCATCTACATGTCTACCTGACTTGGACATTAAGCTGAATGTAACAGATGTTTTTTTGTTTGTTTGTTTTTTGCATTGTTAACAGTTTTACAAAATTGCGACTGAAATCAAAAATGTTTAAGCCCAGTTGTAAAAATGTAAATGATCACCAAAGTCTAAGACGATTTTATTTCCCAGAAGTGAAGTTGTTACTAACAACTAACCCTAACCTCAGATCAAATCACACTTTTCACAAGATACAGACAAACCAACTAAAAAGGAAAATAGAAATAAAGTAAGGAATGGCCCAATCATAGTATTTATTATATACAAAAACACCATACAGAGAGGGTTGTAATAAACTTCCTACGATTGCACACATAATATTGCAATTTTTTGCAGATCTGTTACACAAGTCTGTTGTGAGTATATTGCCCATTAGTCAGTGGTTTTAACCGATCGTACATTCAAAATGAGGTAAAGTGGTGCTGTGTTATTTTTAAGTGTTCAGTGTTTTTTGTTTGCCATCAGTCTGACTGTTATGAAAGCCTACACAAACTTTAATAATCTACACCTATTTGAAACATTTGTGACTTTACTGCTATTTAAGGTCATATATATTAACTTTATATTAACTTGCTGGGTGGATCATGCATTGTCTCACCTTGTTCAGAAAGACCATATCAAGTCTTTGGGACCTATAATGTTGTTGTTAATGTTGCTGTTTGTGAGGATTTTCCATGACTGCGTATTCATTAAGTAAAGAACTGAACTCTTAGTAGGACGTTAAGAACACAAATACATTTCCCTGAACTGAACAAAAAGCCTGCTAAATGCATTTTAGTCGTGCATATTCATTTATTATGAAGCAGTTGCAGACAGGCACGGGGCCACAGATGAGTCCATGTGTTAAAAAGCAGGGGAGCAGCTGGACCTTTGCACGCATGCATGCGTGCATGCATGCACACTCTCATGGGTGCTCCCCAGAGTAGACAAACAATACAGCCCGTCATTTGCTGGTGCACTAAAAAGCACAGTCATCCAACCGCAAAATCTGAGCTGCATTATTAATAATCATTTTATTTCACGGGTTCTCCACACAACGACTGTCTTAAGTGTCTCAATGTCTTAAGTTTTTGAGGTACTAGATAAAAGTGCAACAATTATATGATGATTCCACACGGCTTCAATAATGTTGAGCTGCGAGCTGACTGATAGAATTTCTTTCATTTTGTGTGTGTGTGCATGTGTGCGTGCGTGTGTGTGTGTCTTCATTGGCAGTGTGTTTGGAATCAATCATGTCATGCTGAAAATAAAAGTTGCTGCCCATCAGATTCTTTTTAGATGGTACTTCATGTAGCATAAAAATATGCTTTTCTGTTTTCATAATTTCAATAAATTTGACTAGATGTCCTAAAAGGGCAGCCCCAAACCATGACAGAGCCTCCACCGTGTCTCACAGAGGGTTGTAGACGCTTATGGTTGGAAAGCTGTCCTGACTTCCTCAAATGATTGTGACTATGATTTGAAACATTAATTTCTAATCTGGATTCATCACTACATTCGACCTGTTCCCAGTTCTTCAGTAATTCGTTATACTTTGCCTTTTCTCCTTTTTTTTTTCCTGTTTCTTAAGAACACGACTTTCAGATATTGCTGTAGAAAGGTTTTATGTCAAACTCTGTCTTCTTTGGTGCTATTTTTGTAGATTTAACAGAAGAAATGGAAGCAAATTACGATTTTTTTCACTGCTAATAACAAAGAGCCTAAAGCTAGAATTTCAATTGGTCGTGGTTGTCTGTAGCAGCAACACTGGTTTATCCCCTGAATTGACATGAGTTGCCTTTTTTGCTCAGATGATTCATAGGTCACTGTTAACAATAAGCCACAATTAAAAATTTGTGAAAAAGCAGCAAATGTCCAAAGAAAATTTTGAAAGAGCTTCAGAAAGGTGAAAAACTACTGCGTAAGGGCTCTTTAAAGATTACATGAAAGTCTGGCTACTTGAAATCAAAATATAAAGGAATAAGGGGTGACTCAGGACTTTTGCACAGTACTCTATGTACTTCTCAGCTCAGTCAATCCTGTGATAGCAGATGCTCCTGTGCAGGTACAAAACACTGCACACACAAGCTTTCTTCCTATCACATCAAAATAAAGACAACATTCGCCTTAGTTTACAATATAAACCTAGATTTCTCATTTGAAGTTTCATTTGAGTACTTCTGTCCATCTGCAGTTTCACCACAGGCCTCCAACTTGGACTGAGAAAATACAAAACAAATGATGAGTTGCAGTGTAATGACCTGATAAGTATAGCAAAAACATTTTTTAAAAAAAACTTCAGCTGCTCTGTTTACTCATAGTTTATTCAGGTTTTCAGGCCACGGCCTCAGGCGCCAGATTTGACTCTTTGCAACTTCCTAAATTGAACTTGATGAGATGCTGTTTTGACAAACTGGAGGAGATGGAGCATGCAGGACACAAAGAACATGGATGTTTTTTTCTTATATGTGCCCGAATATTTTTTCCTTGTACGAATAGAAATAAAATATTTTACCAGTCAGTAGTGTCACTACATCACTGTTACACGTCATAGCTGTAAAGCTTTCATATCTCATTCAGTTTACTAAATTGCTCTGATCAGCCCAAGCATACTAAATGACCTCCACTAAAGCCCACAACAGTCAGACAGTGACATACCACACCACACAGTTAGCAAACCTTATTGCAGAGCACAGACGGAGAATAATCTCTTTGGCTTGGCACAAATGTAGGCAAACATGTACCAGCAGATAGTGACGACAGCAGAATATTTAACTGTTTGTGGTTCATATAAAACATGCACGACTCAAGTCAGTGACATTTAATGTCCTTGTCTATTGATGAGCTTACTTTCTTTGTATATAGAGTTCTTTGTCCATCCTTACCTTGCCAAGTGGCTTGTTGCTGCTCTCCCAATTCCTCCTATCCAGGGAGGGAGGCACCTGATACACATCCTGGCCGGCTGGAGCTGTTGCCTGACTGGGCACTGGACCTACAGAAGGGGGCACCTGGTAGATCTCTTTACCAGGCTGTCTCTGACCTTGAGCCGAGGCCTTGCTAGGTGGTCCTGGCTGGGCTTGTGTACAGGTTCCACTTGGACCGGAGGGAATTTGGTACACACTTTGGGGGCTGGGTTTGGGACTGTGTGAGGGGGGCATCATGTAGACAGAGTCAGGGTTGGGCTGTGCAGGGCTAGCGGTGGAGTAGGCTGAGTGCATGGATGTGTACTGAGTAGAAGGGAGGGTCTTGTTTGCAAACCCAGAGGAAGACATTGAGGCAACGGATGACAGGGCATGTGGCGGTTTGGGAAATGCACTCGGAGGGTGGAGGGGTCTCTGGACTTGTGAGGTGGGACAGGAAACAGATGGATCTGGTGTGGAAGGGATTGCCTGCTGCTGTTTACTGTCGTACATGCCAACCAGGATCTTGAGACGGTTGCCAGGGACAATGCCTTGGCGGCCGTGGAGTGAGCAGAGCCACCAGCCATCCAATCCTTGTGTGTCACGCTCCAAGACTGTCATAATGTCCCCCTTGCGGAAAGAGAGCTCATCCGGAGACTCTGCCACATTGTCATACAACGCCTTGGCCAATATGTTCTGGAGAAAAGGGAAAGAGAAAATAAAGTCTACTTTAGATACAGCAATGGGAAAATCTATTGTCCTGAAAGCAGGACTGCAAGATATGTATACCCCTAATGTTGGTAACAGGGGTATAAAACACAGGAGTGTATATTTAAAGTCTATGTTCTTCACAGTTACAGTGTTTCAGGGATGTGTGCACTGTCTCTTCATCAGTTTCATTCAGGTAGTTTACATAAACAGCACAGTCATAATTTGAATTCAGCAAATATATGAAAACCTAATAACAGGACAGGTCTAAGCGTTGGTTTAGCTGTAACAAGTGGAACAGAGATGTAAGTTAAGGGATTTTTAACATTGATGCAAAAAAGTTTCTTCATTTTAAGAATGTTTTGTATTGGTGTATAGATCAGACAATACTACAACTGATGGGCTATCGTTAGTGCACAATACAGCACTTAGCCATACTGTAATTTATTTTGGTTTACCATGAAGCCAGTGAGAGCACAGGAAGTGCTGTTACTGTTAGATTAGAAGTAAAACCTTTTGTTTAATCAGGACAAACCCACATAAAGCCATAAACCACCTTAATAGCTTCTGTGGACCCAACCTGCAGTTGGGTTTTTAAAGACAGATTTCGCAATATTTAGTGAACAAAATTAACTTCACATATATGCTGGGTCTAAGTATGAGTAGTCTTGCTTACCCAATTAAATTAAAGAAAAGTAATGTAAAAAAAACCAAAAAAAAACCGAGTGCCATTCCTAACTTCAACGTGGCAATGATTCGCTGAGCAATGTCTATAATATACTTAATGGAATCTTTACGTTTAGTTATACAAGATTACTTAGTATTATAGTTGCAAATTATTAAAAAAAAAATCCTGTCATACATTTCAGAACCCATTTTGACTGAATGCTACCAACACAGCACTAAACACACACACACACACAACTGTGAGAACAGCCAGTGTGCAAACAGAAACACCTCCCCCTTTGACACCAAACCAATGTTTGTCGTTCAGTCTGACGTCGACCCGCACCTCCTCCCTCCGTCTGAGTCCCACCCCAGCTATCACACACTGAAACAACCTGTG
>VUQR01005866.1:7341-20533 GCA_015108515.1 Hemichromis elongatus
GCACCGAGGTTAGATCACAAACACAATCAATAATGCACTGCCTATTGTGTTACAGCACTGCAGTCAGCTCAGCTCAGTTCTATTCAAGTGAATCCACGGTGCAGGACTGGCCGAGCCCATGCTAAGTCAACAGTTCACATGAAATATAGGTCTTCCCGAAGGCAGTGACAGAAAACAGCAAGGAAGGGAGAGAAAGGGATGATGGCCCGAGCAGATGAGAGGGAACAAAGGCGGTCTTGGCAGGAAAACGAGGCACTGAGGGAGTGCACGGTTGCCACTGCTGCAGATGTTGTTTATGAGTCTTTACACAATGTTGCATTCGATCTGCAGTTCACATAAAGAGATGAAGACCAAGCTGAGGCACATACTGGTAAAATGCTATCTTCTGTGGTAAAACGCATCTTGCTGGTGTATGTCTTTGCACTCTTTAAGATCTCCTGCCCTGGCTTTTGACTACTTCCCTGCCGCAAACTATCGATGCGGAGCATCAAAATCCTTCCTAAACAGCTAATCCACCCCTCAGGCAGCATCAGCGTTTTCATCTTCAGCTCTGCGAACCAAAATACTGGTAATCAAATTGAATTTAAATCCTTCAGCTTCTGTCCCTCATTGTTAATAGGTCCTTGGAGAACATTAAAATATATATTGTCTCCATATATTTACTGCTACATGACATACATGTGGATTATTCACATTGATTTTCCTGGTAACCTTCAGCGGCCATGCTGACAAACAGTCTTCTCCATGTCCCTGCCACTATATTGCCTTGTAATCCTGATGACTCGCCCTCTGAATTATTGATCTGGTCATACGTGATATCCATCTGTGACGCGTATAGATCATTTATAAATAAAAATGGGGAAACTGCTACATGTAAGATCATAGAAATAACTCAACTGTGAAATGTATTTTCAAATCGCTTTCATGTGCTAAAACACCACAGGCACACTTTGTTTTTTATTGTATTTTGTATCTGAGATAAAAGCAAATCTTATTTGATTGTGCTGGAAACCCTGAGCGAAGATGTTGCCTATTACAAAGTTCTCCAATTCAAACAACCGCACGGCTTAGAAATTCTAATCATATCTCTGTGAATACATGATCCTGGAGAATCACATAAACCTACGAGGCACATTCTGTACAAAGTGCACATTGATCTTGCTCAGCTAGCACAGATATAATCCCAGATCTATGAACCGGCAGGGTGCTAGTTAGATCCCGTGTACTTGTGTGTGTGTCGGTAATGGTCTAGTTTGGCCTCGGTCTGTCCGGAGGTAGAACTCTCCTCCCCTCTACACTCCTCCTTTCCTCCTCAGTCTGTCGGATCTGATCCTTCCAGTGTGTCCTCTGTGGTGTCTGCTTCTGTTCCCCTTCCTGTCGGTGAGCTGAGGGCCAGCAGAGGGGAACGGGCTGCCAGCGTCTTGGCCTGGTTGCCTGGCTCCCCACAGCCTAGTCATTACTGCTGGCTAACAAGCAGAGAGCGGGGGACGTCTGCGGCTGCTCTTTCCCTTAACTAACAAAGAAAAAGACCTCATGGGTAACTGTGGTAGTAGCAGCGGCACAGAGGCACGGGCTCCTGCTGGACCCATAATGGTGCCTTCTCATTATAGACTGTCTCCTGGGGGAGAAAAAAAAAAGTTGTACACGCTGGGTTACAGGTCCTTTCAACTAGGCGCTGTGGGACTACAGGGGTAGTGAGGAAGGAACATTATGTACACAACCTATGACATGCCATTGCTTTGAATTATCTTTATGCAGTGATGCTTGCGTCGAGTCAGTTCATGTGCTCTTAGTAATTCTCACGTGCGCTCAGCTGGATGTTTACACACTTTCTTAATGTCATCTCATATTTACGCTGGTGCCAGAAACATCAGGGGAGTTCCTCAAAAGGGGTGGGGGCGTTTGAAATGTGTTTGACTTCATTTGATTTGATTCCAGCGGCTCTTTTGGACCAGCGGCTCTTTTAGAGACAGAGGTGAGGCATTGGGAAAGGCAGGACTTAGAGAGAAACCATACCAGCCATGCACACAAGCAAATTAGGCTTCTTTAAAAGCATAAAAACTGTGGTATAAGCAGCATTTTCCAATAGTTGGCAGTCAGTTTCAGCGATGGGCGATGGAGGCGTGGAATATGCTTATTAATGGCTCATAAAATACATCTAAATCTCCAGCCCACTGCTTGTTTGACACCTGTTTTTATTAATTTTCAGCTTTGTGTCCAAACTGAAGTGGGCTATACTTTGGCTGCATTTCTGGTGACATTTCATCGAGTCGGCTTAATATCTTATTTTCACCCAGCCAAGAAAGTCCCTTTTGCCGTTTCAAATTAATACGACTAATGTTACCTAACTTAGTCATGCAAATTTACCGGACTTATCCTTGAAACACTCTCACCATACTGAATATATTCTTTGGAGGGGGGCTGTCTCCAAACAAGAGACAAATATATACCTTAAAATCTGTAAATTCGAATGAAATCCCATGCAACAGTTCTGCAATGTTACTTTTGTTAAACGTGTCAGAGGTTTATTACTGTAATTTGTGATTTGGTTATACTGGAATATGCAGTTTTTATCAATGTTTAAAACAACAAGAATCACTTTAGTATAACATTCTTTCAATTTTTATTTTTTTTACTTATTTTTTGGCCAATATAAAAAGGGGCTTTACTCCACTGTAAGGCTATTTTATTAAAACACATTACAACTTACAAGTTGATGTAATTATGTGCACCCAGTCCAATTTTACACAAAAGCACAATTCATTATGTTAACTGTAGTTCAATAATTTACATATACAGCATCCTGGCTTTGAATCTGTAGCTTTTTATTTAAAATTGCAATAGAGAGAACTGCCTAGAGTCAGAAAAGATACAAGAATAATTAGATGCAATTTCCTCCCCCTGTAATACATTCAAGTTTGGCTATGCAACATTTTAAATATAATAGCAAATCCTTCATTAAAGTTAAAGATACCATTACTAGATGGCAGTGAGTTCCAGCTTTACTGTGGCATAAGATCACTCAGAAAATAAATGACTCTCTTTAACATTTTTATCTTTATAAACCATCAAGAGAAAAGCAGCTGGCAGGAATGACTTTGTTTATATATCATTTTAATTACCAGGGTTAGAATCAACCTTTGATAGTCTTGTTTTTCTATTATAATGAAGATGTAGGCTTCATATCCAGCGTGATCTGGGTGGAGCGGCTAATATTCACATTCACTGCTGCTGAACGTGCTTAATGTTGTAAGACTATTAGTAGAGCAATCATATAGAATATCCAAGATCTTACAAGCTCATGTTGTGGTTGGTGGAACCACTTAACAAGCTGTACTCCTGTGACAAGTTAGCCTATTGTTTTTGAACAAAATGCAGTGTTCCGTGACAACGACATGGCGTGAATTGGTTTTAAGACATCTCTGCGTAAACGTATAGTAAATGTTAATTGGGAAAAACCTCTTTTTAATTTATTAAGGTTCTTATGAAAGTTTGTATGTACGTAATACTGCAAATCATCAGAACAGGGCATCTGGGGCTCTCTGACATGTGAGCTCCCATATGCCATCTACTCAAGAAAAACTTTGTGGAGAGAAAGAGTTTGCTAAATAAAGCCCTCTGAAATATTTCATTAAAAAAAAGATGATGCAACAAACCTATATTTTTGGATACAGATGTGGCCGCCTTCTCCCCTGTGACCTCCGCATGCTACCACCTCCCATCACCTACCTCTCCCCTCCACAAACACCATTACAATGAAACAATGTGACACTGTTGCCAAGGTTACGTGAGGATGGGAAGGGCTGGGGGTGGGGCAGTATGCATATACCTACATTGTTGATATGAGACACCACATTACGACGAGCTGTGTGTGTGTGTGTGTGTGTGCATATATATAAAAGCAGAGCAGCAGTTGGTGAGACTTAGCAGATACTGTGAAATGTAACTAGGGACTGCAGCAGTTCTGTCTGGCCTCAGTCAGAAGCTCCAGCGGGAACCTGCAGCCCCCCGCCAACACCTTGCATTCCAGCTGCCACTGCGATTTGCATCCCTTGTCTCTATTGCATGTGGAGATAAGTTGAGGTCGAGCAAAAAGAAGCAGTCACTCAGAATGTGTTATCATTTCCCAGGTATTTGAACCGTGCACAACCGCAGCTATCGCCGAAGATTATTGCTCAAGGGAAGGTTCAATGCTTTAATCTAATCTAATGACAAATTAAACGATTAGCGTGGGGACTGATTAACCTCTTCTGTGTTCTGTTCACCCAAAGCCGACCATGTTTCATTTTATCTTTCCCCTGCTCAGTGGATGCATCTTTACAAAGGTCAGAGTAAGCTGCAAGTGTCACTGGCTTGATGCATCGTGTTGTTCTGTATGTGCAAGGGTGGCTCTGCTGCACCCATGGCTCACCAGCCATCTGCAGCCCACTGAGGGACACATGATGATGATGGCTGAGTCACCCATTAGCCCAAATTAGAGCCATCCTTCCACCATTCAAGACAGGGCCGCTGGCAATGCCACGCAGTCAAAGCCATTACAGAAAACACGAGCTAAACTGATTTCACTCTGCAAATACCATTAGCTGGTGCCCCAAGATTATAAATATCCGAACTTCCGATTTGACGAAGAAAATGAGCTTGGATGGGGAACCATGTTAAGAAAATCCTGCATCAATGTCATGGACTTCTTCACTGGTTGCCTGAGGGCAGAGAGAGGCACATAATGGCTACAACAAGTCAAAGAAGATGAAGGAGCAACAGCGGTGGCCAGAGTAGACGAATATAGACAGTTATGCTTGCTGCGAGAGTTTGGTGAGGAAGCTGCGTTAAAGGTTCCTGAAATAAAAATAAAAACTTCCTTTTTTTTTTTAAGAAAAAAAACCCAGTTAAATGCATAGAAGCTGTACAATCACTGTTTAAAATTATATAGATTTGAGTAAGTGCTCTCCAAAGTGGCTGTAAAAATGGAGGGACATGCTGTTCAAATGGCCTTGGTTTGGTAAACAACTGTCCTACATGTGGGCCAATTTGTCAAAACAACACAGCCACTTCAAGCCTGGGGAAATTGCCATTTTGTTCATACAACCTATTTTGATCCACTCATGTTTCTGTTTTGCCACAAACGCACCCCAACCCGCCTGCCTCTTTCACCATCTCCTTTACTTGAGGATTCCTGTTGAATGCCAAAAACCGTTGCCTAGCAACTAAATATTCACCCTGCAGAAATCTGCTAGATTATTATTTCTTTCCAAGTTTCACATTTGTGAGAGGAAAAAAAGAGAGACAGAGAGAGATATCTTTGTGATGTGAAGTTTACAAATCCCAGTTGTGCACAAGCAGCGGTATGCTCTTCAATAGAAACGCGCAACCCTCCGTCACATCTACAGAGCTAAAAACAGCTGCAGACACATCACGGGTGTTTCAGGGCAGATGTATTAATTAGAAAAAAAAAATCACTAATACCAACTTAATGTGCTCGGTGTAAACATGCCATTACAGATGATGTACCGTGCATGTGATTACAACAACAATTCAAAGCCAGAAAAAGTTCAGTTAACCTCCATTCTAACATCTGCTACAATGGCTGCTCTTGGAGTCAGCTGTTTCAATTGAGAAGATGAAATTGTTAATACAAAGGTTACTGATAAGATGCATGTTCCTCCCATCAAAACACTGGTCTTGCTGAAACCATAAAACTGCATTTTGCAACTGGTTGGCGAGTTGTTGTTTGTGGTCACAATAGTGGAACTGGATGCAAATACGGTGATTTGACTACGAACACTTGCAATCTACTTGCAAAATTGTGAGAAATGAAACCAAAATGACTGAATATTCTACACTGCATGTTTCCAGTTTGCATCAAATGATTTTTCAAGTTTCCACTTTCATTTTAGCTCAGAGAGCAAATGGTGAGCGTTTGCAGGCAAGTCGATATCTTCCATGCAAAGCATGGGCTCACTTAGCAATGAGCTAAAAGGTTTTGAATGCAGTCAAATGAAGCTAATTTCACCTAGCCACAGCCAACAAACTCCAGCAATCAATTGTCAAATGCATGCTTTCCTTTAGCAACTGGATGTTGCCAACCAGTCTCCAGGCCTGTGTGACTGATGTCTTGCTGACATTAACCTGACATTAATAGTTTGTCAAGTTTTTTTATTTTTATAGCGCTGAGGACCTTTAGTAAATCGTTAAAATCTTTCCTAAATATAGATGGTTGAATAAAAAAGGGTCAAAAAAATAGCCAAGAAATGAACTTGTTTTTCCCCTTGAAGACCGTGTGTGTGCCCGTGGCTAACCAGCAGTGTGGGCTGCACTCTGGACTCACAGTAATGTGTCTATTTATTCAAGACAACAAAGGCTCACTGTGAAAAATACCACTGGGTGGAGACTCGATGCAAACAGCAAACATTGTGGTAATGTATCATTTCCAGTCCATATCTGAGTCTGATTGTAGAAGTGATATGCCTCATGCTGTTGGCAGCAATGTTTAAACAACCTTCCTGTGAATACATTTCACACTAATTGCTAACTTAGATGTTTTACTTTTGTTGGCAGTACTGCATCTGTTAACAGCTGGAGAGACTTTATTTACTTTAATCTCGGGTACAAAAGTAATGCAACTTCAAGTGAAGACAACAGATATTATTGTTATCATAATGAACCTTTATGGATAATCACATTTATGGGTTTTGTGCTTCATAAAGTTACAAATGCGTATGAAATGAACATGTATGTGTGTAAGATTACTCCCAATATTAGGGTGCAAATCATTCATCTAAGGGAATTAATTACTAGTTGATATATAAGTTAATCATTCAGGGTTTGGAATTTTAAAAATTGGAGAACAAACTATCAAACATTTTGGCAAAACCCTCTGGGGTCTGCAAAATGAGAATGGAATGAAAATTGTTGAAGTAAAAATGTACATTGTGGATTGAAGATCCTGATGAGGGCTAAAACACACTGAACGGTCAATGTTGCACATTTTATAGGAGAAAGTAAATCACTGACATTTTAGAAAAATCAATCTGTCTCCACTGGGATGTCTTTGAATCTGTCTTTTCACTAACATTGATTGGACATCCTCCGTAAAAATGTTTAATGAAGCATAGGAGACTTCTGAGGTTTGAAGCACATGCATTTGCACATCCACCATCATGACTATGTACTCGAGGAAGTAAGGGAATAAGTGTTGCACACAGACAGCTAACAGATGCTGTTCTTCTGAGACCTAAACAAGTTTCTTATCTGACCTAACTTGAGTGCTTTGTTGCTTGTTAAGATCATGCCACACTTAACCTAATGCAAAAATATGAAAACAAAAAAGATTGTGAGAAAGCAGGTTTGAAGCTGGCAAGCGGGTTAGTACGAATGGAAGGATTTCGCAAGCTAAAGTCCTGACCTCTGTTGATGGTCCTATCGAGAGATTCTGAACCTCGATAAAGATCCTTTTCACAGTTTTGGATTTGCCAGAAAAACCGCCGTCACTGAAAGCGTGCTGTGCCTTCACGCTTATGCAAATATTTATCTAAATTCACACTTGCCTTAATTTGACAGGAGCAAGCCAATGTTGAATGGCTTTGGATGCAAAATGCTAATTACCCCTAAACGAAGCTGGAATAATGAACTCGTTAGCATGCTCAGCCTACTGGAATTCATTACACCACCCGACTCCTGATGGAGCAAAACCTGATCTGTTTTCATTCCCAACCGCTCCCAGCTACGTAGGTTGTTATGTGTCCAGCAGACACTTTAAACTACTTGTACACAGAGCAGGCCCAGAAGTACGAGCTCCGCTAATGAGAACGATTGCTCTCGTGTCTGCTTCCCACTTCCTCATGTGATTACACGGGACTTTTCACAGTAAAGCAGCAGAACGCTTACTTTGCTCTTTAAAAAAAAAAGTGTGCGCATATGAAAGTTAAACCAAGTTATATAACACATAGCATTAGTTAACGAACCGAGATTAATGAAGGATACTAACAACGTAACAATTAGACTGATTAAAATAACAGATGATTTTCTGGGACACAAGCTATTTGATAAGTTAAATAATTGTGAAACAGATAAGCGCTCCCTGGAGAGTGTAACACTTTCCTAAAAAAAAAATTCAATTTTAAACCCTTCTCCGTGCGTGCATCATTACTGAGGCAATTACACATTGGTTTTACCAAGTTACAATTTCTATTATATTACAGCTGAGGAAAGCTTGAGGCTTTTGATTATTAGCTATTACTTTTGTCAATTTGTAATCTTCCACATATATTTCAGACGTAATCTTCTGCTGCATAGTAAAGATGGTTGTTGGTAAGAATTGCAAAAATTCCACATGAAGAAGTTGTTTTCTTCCTCATATTGTTTCTCTTAGCTGAGGTTGCCTATAGTTCCATCCCATTTGAGCTGACCAACAAAAAAAACAAGATATGTTTTCATTGATTATGGTTTTTTTAAAAAAATGAAACGTTACTGAATGCAAAAACATTGTGATAAAAACCTGCAAACCTGAACTTACCCTTAAAGAATTTCCCCTAGTTTAATTACTTCTATAAAGAAACACGTTCACAAAACACCCCTGGAGTGCTTTAATTACTTTACACTCCTGTCCTTAGCTAGGTCAAGGACAGATCATGGAGAGACAACTCCATCCAGCATTTGTCCTTTTTATCTAAGGAAAATGCTTGCAGGCGATCTGCCTGTTTGTCCAGCGTTTGAGTCAATCACACCCCCAAACAGGCTTACAATCAATGCACACATTGCTGATTACATTTCAGATGGGTATTTGGGAGGTAAACATTTGAATGACAGTACAAACACACACGGTGCTGTGACAGACACTGCTCTGATCCTTGCCAAGTCTGTCACACTGCAGCAACTGTAGATACACGATCATATTCCGCCACAACGCAGCTATGCTAGCTCCTTATACAGACTGATGTTTATGTAATATTGGCACCCTGTATCGCTGGAAATTTATGACCATAAACTAAATCCATTGTTGCTGTCCTTGTGACTCACTCTGGATACAAGAATTGGCTAAATGACTAACAGCTTTTGACTAGTATAATTCAACACCTAGCAGTGAGGCAGCTTTATTAGAGTTGTAGGGTACCTGGTGACACCCAAAGAGAGTTTCAGGGCTGAAGCAGTTATTAGAAACAGCTGCGCAGCATGTGGGTTAATGTAATGGTTTTGCATGTTGAGCAGAAGTGGCGCTGATCTCAGGCTATCAGAGAGTCATCGACAGAGCAGACTCGCTGCTCCATCTCTCTCATGCTCAGTGTCCCTGGCCCTGCATCTCCGGCTCTCCTTTTTCACTCCCCTCTAAGCACCCATCAATTGAGGCAGTGAAGCCATCAGTGCCTACGCTTAGCCCGCCTGTCTCATTGCTTGAATGGTCATGTGTATGTGAGAGAGGTTTAGTCTTTGAGAGTGCTTGTGTGTGGAGACCTCTGATTGGACTCTACAGCAAAAGCTGGAACATTAATGAACACTGTCTGTCACAGCCGCAGTCCTCTTTGCAGATCTCTCACCCATCACTCTGGATGGAACAGCATGGCCTGATCTAAATGGGCTCTCCTTTCCTTTTATTTCTCTCGTACCTATGACGTGCTGCGCTGGCTAGAGATCGGCAAGATCAGTGGGGGTATCAAATCCTGACACACAGCAGCTTCTCTACCCATCTCCCACAAGTGTTTGTTACAGCTATCCTGGCAGCGCTTAAATCAAATCAAAGGAGAGGTGACGTCTAATACGGCAGGAGTGTGTCAGATTTTGATAAATGAACTACATTACAGATATTGTGGTACTCAAGAAGTTTTGAAATTTAAAATGGTCCAAGGCATAAGTGGACTTTGCAGGCATGGAGCAAAAAACTTTTAAAGGGAAAAAAATAAAATAAAACTCAGCATTTAGTTGCACATCAATACTTCTAAATACCAAAGAATTCAAATTCCTTAATGAATGAAAAACTGAAAATATGCTGCATGACAGATACAACCATGTAAAAATGCTCATCACTGTGATGTACTAAGCATCCTGCATGAATCATTAGCAACAATAACTTCAAGTAGCTGCTTTCTGTATGATTTTATGAGTCTCTCACATCACTGTGGAGAACTTTTGACCCACTCTTCCTAAATCAGTGCTTGAGTTCACTGAGGTTTGTGGGCATTTGTTTATTAACAGGTTTCTTTAAGGTCCCACCACAGGTTGAGGTCTAGATTCTGACTTGGCCATTGCAACACTTCCATTGCAAGTCTCTTCTTTTACAGCCATTGTATTGCAGATGCCCTGCTATGCTTGGGATCAGTCGTGTTGCGTGATCTAATTTCAGCCTAGCTTTAGCTGTCAGACAGCTGGCCTCACATTTCACTCTTGAATACTTTGGTGTACAGAGGAGTTGATGGTTGACTCAGGGGCTTCAACGTGCCCAGATCCTGTGGCTGTCTATGACAAGGCAAGCAAAAACAGTAGTTCTCTTGGCAACCATGCAAAACAAGTCATTCTTGTCAAATTTTTTTTTGTCCTGAACCATCACAAACATTTAACATTCTAAGTCAGAAGACTTTTTCACAAAACTGCATAAAGTCCTGTGAAAACTCTCTTTTTCATATGACTAAGTGGTAGAGCCAAAACAGAATGCGGTATGTGATGAAGGTAAAATAACAAAAAAACGTAAATAAAAGAGGAGCTTGAACATGAGGAGAATACTAGCCTTCATTAGCTCAAGCAATAGTTACTAAGAGTCATACTGTACCACCTGCTCAGTCAGACTCCATGCTGCTCAGGCGTGGATATATCAATGGATTAGAGTGCTATTAACTAAATTTCAAATTTTGAAGTTTTTATTTTATTTCTTTACAGTTTTACATATTTATTAATGGGTTTATGAAAATCATAAATCTATATAATATTAAGCATGAAGAAACAATTTTATTTACTTTCTTTACATCAACCAGACGGCATACATACCCGCCAGTGGCTGCACAATATCTGTCATTTACAGCTGGCAGTAAAGAACCCAAAAATGTAGTCTTTAGAAATATTTTTAAGGGGATGGAAATGAATTTAACACTTTTGCTACACATATTAAGCTTTAGTCAGTAATGCTAAATGAAACTTTTGTGTGGTTACAAGAAAGTGCCAAAGGGCATCTTTTGAACTGTAAAATTTAGTGTTTTATTCAGTAACGGCCAATCAAGTGTTTTCCAGTGCTAGCAGTTCCTGCTGGTAGCCCTCATTTTATGTATTTGCAAGACTACATCAGCAATTTAATACCATGTGAGGAATGAAAAGGTAGGATTGTTGCATCCTTGGTAATTTCTAAAGCAACAACAAATTGAATGCTTCAGCTAACAAATACCTCTAAGCCAGTAGTAGAAGAGCAAACTCAACCAAATGCAGCGACATTTTTTGTCATGAAATTACTAAACTATCTAAAATAATTATACGATGGCCTAAAATTTAAGAGTGCTAAAATAAGTCAAATTACTTTTTTGCAGTGCATTTTATTCGTTTTATTGCTTATTTATGTTTTTTTTTTTTTAACTAAAAAGCAAGACCTACCTTTTATGCTTTTTATTATTGCACTGCAACACTTTACAGGATGCAGATAAATTTGGTGGCACAGTCTATAAAAGAAAAGTATGTACCAGATCAACACGTAATAATATTTAATCATGAGTACAACACAGAGCCAAAATTAGCCAAATCTGAACAATGACCTCATATTACAGGACCCCGCAGAACAGCAGGACATAGTTAAGAAGCACACAGCCACATGATGTCAACCTGCATAACATCTATCCACTTCTCATTAGGGAGGAGCACTTATTATGAATGTGCAAGGTTACAGTATGAGGAGGAATTTGTCCCTACTCCCATGTTTTATTTAATGAGCCTGGGGTTGGCTTGATTTGATTTGCATGTGCTTATTACGGAACCACACAGCAACATTGCTCATGCCCACACACTCCCCAATATAGTGACATTTTGATTCCATTTTTTGCTTGGCTTGTCTGTCAGTGTATGCGAGCAGAAGGACGATGACTCAATTTTCCACCGAGGAGGCTGCCGCTGCTGCCATTTGTATGCACTTTCACATCAAGGGTGGAAGTTCTGCTGCTCAAAGTGCATGTGAGCATATGCGCGCGTGTGATCTGAGGTGTGTCGTTTGAAGCCGAGTGTGCGTGGAAGAGGTAGCTCCCTTGTGAGGGACAGCTCTGAAGAGAATAGTGCTGATGTGGTCCCTCTAACCGACAACAACCAAAGAATACCAAGCGAGGAGACAGCGGGATACGAACTACATTAAAAGGCCTAAAAATCTGCAGCCAGTTAGTGCAGGTCTTTGATAAAAGAAAAAGAAAGCGGTGGGAGGACAAAGACATAAAAATTCTCATGTGTCTTTCTTCTTTTAATCTGAAAATGGCATTGATGCTCATACAATACTTGGCAATTAATAACCCCCGGGGCAGAAATGTGTCCCATTTTTGATGATGTCAGTGCTTTGCATTGAGGGACAGGTCAGTGCCAGCGCCACAGACATCAGAAGCCTGTAGCTCTGCGGCGAGATGTCAGCCCAGCTAGCGCCATCACTGTGTGATGAGGCCTGGACAGACGCGCATGGGGGCCAAACGTGACAAGGCAAGCAGAAACGGGGATGATTCAACCCTGCAGTAAGGACGGAGACAGGGAGGGAGAGGGAAATGCAAGGAGAAGGGGAGGCGGTTGTGGGAGGATGGGTACACAGAGCACATGGCGAGGAAGACTAAAAGGGAGGGGATGAAAAAGAACAGGAGGAATGGGCAGCAGGAGAGATGATCATGATGGGGATTTAAAAAAAAGGGAGTTTATAATATACAGCACAAAAGAATTCACTTGGGGGGTGAAAGGAGGAATGTATTAACAGAACAGTGTGGAGTGAATGAAGCACGTTAATGAAAAGGGGTGCTGCTGAGCATAGAGAGCAAATGGGAATACATCTTTTGAATAGCTGAGGCTTGTAGCAATAATGAGAGAAAGGTGTGATGATGGGAACCAAATTAAAGGATTTACACGTGGCTTGAATCAAGGTTGAAAAATGGAGACCAGCAACAAGTCACACGCATGACAGTGTGACCAGAAGTTCCCCCCGCTGATGCAAAATGACCCTCCCACCCCCCCCCCCCCCCCCCCCCCCCCACCCCCCCACTGG
>VUQR01005867.1:2124-21942 GCA_015108515.1 Hemichromis elongatus
ATTTTAAATTTTTTTTTTTTTTTTTTTTTTGCAGCAATCTGTATATCTGCAGCATTGCCTGCTGTCATGACTACAACTTTGTTTTTTTATCAAGTGCAGCTTTATTTGCTATATGTGCAAACACATACAAAGGATTTTACCTAGAATATGATGATAGTCTCAGAGCAGAAAAAGGAAAAAGGCTCCGCAAGGTCAAGTCATATCTCTTGTATTCATCTTTCTCATTACTGTAACTCAGAAAAATGTGCTCAAGTCCTTTCTTTCTTTATACATCAAATGCCACTCTTTTTTTTCCTCAGACCCTCGACTTGACTGACAATAAACACCCTTTGGGGAATAAAATGTAAACATGCATTTAAACCGAAACTTATTAAGTTATACAAGTGCCAGGCTGTAACTCTTGTTTGTTGTTCAAGCGCTGTGCTTCAGCACATTCAATTTGAAGTAAGCTAATGGACTCTGTTAAAGTCTGTTTAATTTCCAGTAGCTTCATGCTAATGTTATTAGAGTTGTGTGTGAGATGGAAACCCATGTGTGTCGTTATTCTACAATATGGCTGCTTAGTTGTTGTGTGCTTTTATAGTTGATAATGAAACTACATTTAAAACCGCAAGCTAGACAGTCAGTTGATATGTCCTATGAACCATGTGCATGCTTGTCAACAATCAAATCAAAGACTTAAATAATCTGTTGTAGTCTATTTGAGTAGGCCTCCTGAATAAGTGTTGTTTTAGCAAAATAGTAAAATTTATTTTATATGAGGAGATGCTAGATTTCAAACAGGCAAAACGTTTTCTGCTCTCTTTGGTGAATGTCCAGCAAATGGATCTTTTCAACGTCCATGTTTTCTGATGTGAGTGAATGCCTTTTAATTTAATGGGTTGCTAATGGTATCGGTCTAATGGGTTTCCCCACATATCTATTTCCTCTTATCAGATGTACAACTGTCTGCTGGCAGACCAGTCCTCAGAGACCAAGAGTGTGTATGCGAGGGCGGTGTGTGCGAGCATGACCATCGCTGCACAGGCCAGCACTGTTTCTCCGCTCTGAAGATGATTGATGGGGCAGCCGTCCAACAGAAGGGCTGCCTGAGGGACGACGAGGAGGGCAAAGCCACCTGTGCCATGCCACCCTCATCGGCCTACGTTGTCAAGTGCTGCCAGGGCCATCTGTGTAACATGAACGTCACTGTGCAAGCCCCAGGGAAAGGTGACTTTGTACACATTGTACAGATTTCTGTTGGCTGCTGTTCCTTCACGGGCCTTATGTAACTTAGAATTGTGCAAAAGTTTCAAGTATGATTATTTTTTTGTTAAAAAAAAAAAGGTTTTAATTTATTGCATTTCTTAGTTGTATTTCTGAATCTTTTGCAGGGACAGTTGTCCTGAGTAAGTCCCCGAGCAAAGAGGAGCATGAGTGTGTGTGCGAGGGTGGTTCATGTGGAACACAGAACCGCTGCTTGGGCTATCAGTGTTTCTCGTCTCTGACAGTCAGTGCCGGCACCAGAATGTCCCAAAAAGGCTGTTTTAAGGTCTTAGAACAGAGCACAATGACCTGCAAGACCCCACCTTCCAAAGACCAGATAGTCGACTGCTGTCAGGGACACCTGTGTAATATGAACGTCACTGTGGAGCTCCCTGTCAAAGGTACAGCACAATGCTACCCAGAATGCATCACATACCAGAGTGTCCAAGATTTGCAAGAATTCTGCCTTCAGTGTTGAAATCTGAACTCTTTTCCCTTTTTTTTTTAAATCAAATCACTAACCACATTCAAACAAAGTACAACCTAGATGTCTCATATTCAGACAAGGTGTGGCCATACGGGTTGGTTTATGTTACCTTTTAGACTAAGCAACACACATTCATATTCTCCATCATCCTCTACTGAGATGGCTTCAGCTTCAGCTGTGAAATTACCTGCCATGGCTGTTCTGGACTGTTTCTGTTGGCTTGAGTTACACATCCATGTGGTCACACTCCTGGCACCTCATGAAACAGAGAAAAAGGAGAGACAGTGGGCAACAGGAGGGAGGTTTTGAATATTATTTAGTCACGGTCCACTTCTCCTCTTTCCTCTCAGTGGCTGTCAGGGCTTGCTGACAAGAGCCCAGAGGGTGAAGCCACCTGGGATTGAAAGAGTCAGGCATCGATACATAGAGCTTTTTTCCTTTTTCGTTTCTTTCACCTCGACACTCCTACATTTTATACTACGGCCTACATGACACATTTAGATATAATATGCCTTAATCTTATCATCTTTGGGGGAATAGATCAGTTATGAAAATGATTACAGTGTATCCAGCTCTTTCCACAAATGGTTAAAATACATATTTACAGTTTATTAATGTAGGTGGTATGTCAGTTCATTCTGTATAGTACTATTATTTATTCTACATTTGTCCTAGTAGTAGTACATAGTACTATGCTTGTGCTGTTTGGTTATTAATTTTGAGTTTTTCTCAAAGAAATAAAAATTTAAGTCTCAAAATTTGAAAACGTTTAAATAAATTGGAGCTGGCCCCACACAGAACATCTTGAGTTTAAAACAAATGAGTGAGGGAATACATCCCATATGTAAAAGCCCACATTTGACCATATTTTGGTCATGATTCAGCAATACCATTTACCATATACCACTACGACCATACCGTACCATATGCATGACATGCATACTTTCCTATATTGCAACCTCTTGTCTTTTGAATTTGCACAAATGCAGATAACCATGAAATAGATTTTCTTTAATGTAACATTTTGCAGCTTGATTCAAATATAGTGAGCCCCTGGAAAGTGTTGCTAGTTATGTGTATTTGGAAGAAGGAGTTCATTATGCAAGTTGAGAAAAGGGGATCATTGTCTGTGCTGGAAGCAGAGCCGAGCAGTCTTTTCCCTTGGAATGTTTGGAAAGTGTGAATGGTGGTCAGTTCCTCAGGATGGCCTCTGCTGACTTGATGAGCTCCACTATGTGTGCATGTGAGCGAACACTCTTGTGTGCATATTCTTTATGCACCTTCACACCCACCCCGACTTGTTTCTTCAGGAGGCCTGCGGAGTGCTGCAATCCTGTGTTTTGTGTATGGTTGAATCCTCAACATGTGTGGTCCAAGACCACTCCCTCATTGTATCTGATCCTGAAGCTCAATGAACTCTCTTCAGTGGGATTTACTGCAAGCAGCCGAATCCAACTCTAGATTTAAAAGAAAAAGAAATAAAAGAAGCTAGATTTAATCTGATTCTGTTCTAAAACTATCTAAATGGACGACCTGATAGTGACACTATAAATCTTATCTGTCCCCTTAACAGCTGATGAGCAATCCAACTACAGTGTGGCCACACTAGCTATTGCCATCGTGGCACCCATCTTTGTCCTCATCTTCCTCTCTGGTGTCGCTTTCCTGGTGTTCAGAAGGATCCACCACAACCAAATGGAGAGGCTAACCTCCCGAGATGCTGAATATGGAACTATCGATGGCCTTATTGCTTCTAATGTGGGGGAGAGCACTCTAGCGGTGAGTAGGCGATGGCACAAAGGTGGCTACCTTCATACCGCACCTAAAAAAACAATTTTATTAGAAGCTCAAGGAATAGTATAATGCACTAGTTTGCTTGATATGAAGCCTAATCAAATTCCAGTCTTTTATTTGCACCCATTACTTTCCCTTTGTAAGATGCCAGGTATGATGCACAAGACTCTCTCAACACTTTTGTGAAAAAAGCAAGCAGTTACCATTGTTAGTTTCATGGTTTGAAAAAAATCATTCTATTAGGTAGGAAGCAGATTTGATCTTTATTAAAAAAAAAGAAAAAAAAAAAGGTCAACACACTGACTCATTACAGGATAACGGAGACTACAGCTAAAGTCACACTTTGGAAACCTTACATTGCAGACATGCACCATAACAGGGATGTTGGAGATCGAATAACATGGATGGGTGGTTCCTATTCTCTAATTATGTGTTGCATTACCTTGAGGGGTTCCTGTGATGATTTTTAAACACTGTTGGATTAGTAGGGACTTTTACCTTCTCTTTATACGCATTTCCACTATTTAAACGATAAAAGAGTTACATCAGCTTCATGAAAAGAATTCAATATTGTGATTAAGCTGTCATGCGATGGCACTGTAATTAAAATCTCCTTCTCCTGCCATGAGTTAAACCTGTAAAAGGTATCCCATGTTTGCTATTTATTAAAGTAAAAGTAAATTAAAGTAAAGTACTCACATTTTTAGTAATTCGAATGAAATTATTGCTTGATAGTATCTTAACATAGCTTTATGTAGTTTCAGCTTTACGTATGTATGCAAGAGAGGTGTTAATTTACTTATCAGAGAGCAGAAGTAATCCACTGTGCGGATGTCTAGTGGACATGCAAAAAGTGTGGTGTCCACAATTGTCTGCATGCATGTCTGCAAGTGAGTGTCATCCCAGCCTTGGTTTACTGACTGTTTGGGTCAACTCAAGCTAGATCAGTCTCCAAATATGATTAAATTGAACTGTGCAGACTGTTGGTCTGATCTTTCTTTCTTACTTTTAAGAACCTTTTGTTCTTGAGTAAAGAAAAGTTAAAGCAGTTGTACACTCAGTAGATGCACATGTATGAATTTTGTGGCTGAATGTGTGGGTGGTGTCATTGCTCCTCCCAGTTTTTTTTTCTCCACTCGGTTGGAGGAATGTCTTTTCTCTCCACTCATGCATGGATTGTAAGTTTTCTGCGGTTTTAAAGCCCGCTAAACTAATCCAGAAATTAGGTGGAGTCCTGTGGTTTCCATTTAGTCTGAAAGACAACCCAGCACATTCATTGGCTCACACACTGTGTAATCACGTTCAGCATAAACTGAGTCCAATCGGTGCTTTAACAAAATACTTGGTTGTTACCGTCCATTTTACCATTTGGTAATCTTTCAATAGTTGTTCTCTTTCGATAAACATGTGGTCTAAACTTTTCACATCCAGATTATCTGATTTATTTTTTGCAGCACCACGAGAAAGATTATTATGAACAATGGCGCGCTTGTAAAAAGTGTTTGTCCTTCAGTAGCTGCTGCCCAGACTTCTTTTCTGGTTATTATATTGCAACGTACTGATCACATTGTGCTGCTTAACAGCCTGCCCCAAAGATGCACTCCTAAAAACAATCCTCCTGCACCAAAGAGAGGGATTTAAACTCTCTGCAGAGCAACTCATCATTCATTTTATGGCCTCTGCCTTGCATTCCTGTGTTGTGATTCCAAATTGTCTCTCAGGCAGCTCTTGCATTATGCATTTGTTTATCTGAGCCATCACTCTCCTCTATTTTCAATCCTCATCCTCCCCTCCTAGTTAGTCATTTGTTTTGCTCAGCAGCTTCTAACTATGTTGCTGTGCACTGCCCTCCTGTGTTAGCGCTGGGATGCTGCATGTCTTGCAGATGAGATAAAAATAAAAGGCTTAGCAGCATTGCGCCTGTTTTGGAGTCTGGCCCTTGGATTAGATAAAATCTTCAGCACCCACACCAGTCACCAGGGAGGGGGTGGTACTTCTGTTATTTACTCAGCAGGGGGCACTCTGCAACACTAGCACAGAAACGCACACAGACACCCACCCACACACATTATCTTGGTACACACAGCTTGGCCCCCTCCATCCCATGTGGGTGCCACATCAAAGACAGCCTGCTTGTATTAATCTCCATCGGAGTCCCAGATGCTCCATATTTCATCATTTTTAGGCTTGAGCCACATGATTTTTTTTGACACTGAGATTTTCATTCATATAGATCACATGCAAATATATCCATAGACGCACAAATAAATTAATAAACTCTTTTTTCTTAATTTATTTATTTTTTCTCTTTTCCAGGATTTGCTAGACCATTCCTGCACTTCAGGAAGTGGCTCAGGACTCCCTTTCCTTGTTCAGAGAACTGTTGCACGACAAATCACACTAAATGAGTGTGTGGGTAGGTGTCCTGTCAAAAGCTGTATTCCTTTTTGCAATAGCACAGTTAGGGGAAAAAAATCAGCCTCCTCTTTTCATTTTAAGGTGACATGGTAACTGAGCAGACTACAGGTCCTCTGCCAAAGAAACGTTGAGATGTAAAGGGTACTCCATTGCTCAGATTAAGCATAGGAGCAACTTTACAGCTTTGACAGCACTGACAGCATTAAAAGCACTGATTTTTGAAGTAAATAACATTGCTGCTCTTGTCAAAATTTTGCTGGGAAGACACAGTTCCTGGCATTCATTTGGATGTTACTTTGACACTTACCACCCACTTAAATATTGTTCTTGAGCACCCCCAACTGGGACTCAACACTCACCAAAAGCATCCGCCTCCTCCTGCAGCATAATCGGCCTCAACACAGTTTAAACCGCAGAAACCGACAAAGTCTAAAGTGCCACCCTGCTTCTAAACTTTCTAGAACCCTTATCAAGAGGGCCAATCCTGCAACCAACAGGAACCAGAGGATATAGTCCCAGTGGCCAACAGTGCAAGACTCACCCTGAAAGCCTCTGGTCCTAATTTTGTGGCCAATAGGTGTATACCAGATTATAGTATGTTAGAATGTCATGTCTGACATACATTTAGGTAGGAGCTCATCATTAATATAGCTAGTACAATAATCTAAAATCTTTTATTTAGTATTTTTTAGTCTGATAGGCCTTCAAATAGAACTTCCTGGTTCATATTTAACTTGTTCATGTCTTGAAAAAATAAGACTAAAAAGTCCTGTGTGAGCATTCAAAACATGAAATTCAGGAACTTCCAAATTTTCAGATAAATCCTCAAGAGAATAAAAATATGAGTTTGAAATTAGTTGCAAAACAGACGAGCAGTGTGAGCATATCGTGAAAGTGGGCCAGAGTGAATGTGCAACAGTTCAGCAGTGGAGTCCCCAGAGCCATAATTGCGATTCAGTCTTGAGATTGTTTTATGATAAGTGTCACTCACAGTGCTGGCAAGAGTGAGCATATTTTCATGAAAACAAATTGCCACAATGTGTTGTGACAATTTGTTTTTATGAAAAGGTACTTATGTTGAAAGTCACTTATGTTGAAATGACTTCCCCAACTCTGCGGCACTCTAAACCAATTTTTATTACAATTATGACTGTATTAATGAATTTTTGGCCACTGGGGGCAGTATAATAAGCTGCCAAATACGTAAGACTACAAAGGTATGGCTAATAAAATATAAATACTCAAAATTTAAGGACGTTGGGATTAAAATGACACTTTTTTGCCCTCCTTATACATATTATTTCAAATATTCACGTTTACCTTAAGTTTTACTATTTTTTAACAGACTGTTTGGAGCTGTTAAATATTACACTTTGTTAACTAACCATTCAGTGTCTTGATAAGTTAAAAAGCTGCAGAGATGTTTATGCTATAAGAAATATGAGGAATTTCCATTGTTGGCACAAAATGGATAAGTGCAGGTTTGTGAGCACACTTGGTGGAATATGAACAGACTGTGTTAAAATGAACTGATGGCTTTGTTACAGTCTTCATCTTGATTTTGGCTAACCTCTCCCCATCTGTGACACAGTGTCCTAGGAAAAAAAAATCCTTTTTATCAAAATAAATTAACACTCTTAAGGTGATTGTGTGTCTGTGCGTGTGTGTTTGTGTACCAATTCATAATTTTTCTTTTTACTTGTCAGGCAAAGGCCGTTATGGTGAAGTGTGGAGGGGCCAGTGGCAGGGAGAGAATGTCGCAGTTAAAATTTTCTCCTCCCGAGATGAAAAGTCTTGGTTCAGAGAGACTGAAATCTACAACACTGTGCTGCTGAGACATGAAAACATCTTGGGTAGGCAACCGTTAAAGTTAATATCATATCAAGCTGTCACTCTTAGGAGTAATGCATGATAACTATAATGGTAGTGTGTTGTATAAGGTCTCCTTGGTTGCATGTTTACATTTCTGTTGATTAGCAGTGCTTAATTTCATCTCTCTCCTCATAGGCTTCATCGGTTCTGACATGACTTCGAGGAACTCCAGCACCCAGCTGTGGCTCATCACTCACTTTCACGAGATGGGCTCCTTGTACGATTACCTTCAGCTCAACACCCTCGACGCAACCAGCTGCCTCCGGATGGCGCTCTCTATTGCGAGCGGTCTGGCGCATTTACACGTCGAGATCTTTGGCACTCACGGCAAGCCAGCTATTGCCCACCGAGACCTGAAGAGCAAAAACATATTGGTGAAAAAGAACGGACAGTGCAGCATTGCTGATCTCGGTGAGAATAGTGTGCACGTGTTTGTGTTAACACGGCAGGGGTCCACAACGGTGAAATGACACGCATAGCAGGGAGATATTGCAACAGTTCATAAATAGGATTTTTTTTTAATGGAAAAAACTTTAAAGAATACAATTGGCGATGTCTTTGCTTTGAGTTTTGGCTTCTTTTCTTTCTATATCAGTGCTGACATGGCAGTATTGGTTGAGGGGCGACAGTCAAGTTACTCCAGCAGCTACATGCACCTTAACAGCAAAAATAAATAAAAAGTGACCGTCAGAGATTTTATTGTGAAGCAACCAAGGCAGCTGGTACACTGGGGCCTTAAACTGACCAAAAAATGCAGACCACCGTGTTCAAAGCGTACGTAGGGTCTGCAAAATCAATGCACAAATGTGCCGCTTTTTTGAGACATTAAGGAAGCTAATGTGTTGCTAATTGTTGTTGTTTTTTCAAACAACAAACAGCGAGGTGACGTTTCTTGACATCATCTACATCTGTCAGTGTTATGAGGGTTTAGTATGTTATGACGGTTAAAACCGAAGAATTGAAAGAGAAGGTAAATGCTTCCTCGGTCTTATTCGTATTGTGGCATAAAGGAAATGTAGAGTAGGGCGTTCTTTCGTCTTTGTGCCGCAGCTAAAGTTACAAAGCGCTGCTGTTGGCCTTGAGGCAAAGCTTTAAAGATCCTGGTTATATACACCAAAGAACTCAAAGCCTTATACATCCCAGTGGCTCCAAATATAAAAAATATATATGTTTGGGTGAGAGTTATAAACCGGGACAGTGGAAAGCTATAATATTACCAGAATAATGGAGCGTTTTACTTTTACTATTTTATTCAGTGCAGACAATAATACGGCTTCGATAAAAGCAGATCCGAGCTGATGCACGTGAAGATTAGCTGAAGAGATGAATTGAAGGTTACAATTTAGTCATTGCATAAGAGACGTATTCGCTTCAGGGTCGCTCCATTTGCATCTGTCTGCTCGTTCTTATTAGTTATTTCGAAAAAATATCCTCTTCCAGGTGGATTGCTTTGCCCTTAACCGAAAAGACATTTTGAGGACCTCGGTTCACTTCATCTAATACATCAATGTTCCGTTTGCAGATGCTTGAATAACATCTAATTCGGGGACAAGCCATAACCTGGCGACAGGCTTGACATGTTTACAGGCTCGATTTAATAAATTCTGCTCTGAATGACGCATTTTGCTGTCCTTACAAACATGGTAGCTGCTGTTTGTCTCCTAAGTGAGTTGTTGTTGGGTTGGAGTACATCCTGTTTGGGTGAACAGGATCATGCATGGTAAAAAAAAATAGCCTTCCAACCAACTCATTTAAAAGATGAGTGTTGGAAAACTTAGTCTCCTCTTCACTCCTGTATCTGTATTTGTTATTGTTGCCTCACTTGCATAAAGACTTAATCTGAAATATGTAGTAATTACCTCATTTAGAGAGTTAAAGTATTCTGTTTTTTAATCTCATTGATTACATGTGAATAAGAGGCAGTTTAAAGTGCTGTTTTGTGTCCATTTAAGGTCTGGCTGTCATGCATTTTCAAGACACAAACGAGTTAGACGTGGGGAACAACCCTAAAGTTGGAACAAAGCGCTACATGGCCCCCGAAGTGCTCGATGACTCCATCCAGATGGACTGCTTTGAGTCCTACAAGAGAGTGGACATTTGGGCCCTGGGCCTCGTCCTGTGGGAGATCGCCAGGAGGACAGTCAGTAATGGTCAGTACATGTTTTACACAACATTGTCCTGCTGGATTAAGTTCTGACCTGTCGTGATTACATCACTAAGGCACAAGGCCATCTGTTAGTCTCGGATGGCTGTAGTAGAAACTATAAGAACAGCTGCAAATATCATGTTAGCGATCAGAAAATTGGGCATGGCATATTTGTGGTGTTTGCAAAGATACTGCACTGATGTGGCTGTAGTCAGGTCTTTCTTTGGACTGAGTAAAAGCTTTTTATATTGATGGAAAGACGTAATCCACTTCTTACCTTTACCGTTAAATAAGTTTATGAATTTATAATGAAAGCGGCTTTAAGCAGCATTTAAGATATTCAGTGTACATCTCAGTCATCCATCATTGTAATATATATTTTCATACTTAAACTGTGCAATCTCAGAAGTAAACTGTTGCATCATCTTCTTCGTTTTCTTCTCGTAGGAATTGTAGAAGACTACAAGCCCCCTTTTCATGACGTGGTCCCAAATGATCCGAGTTTTGAGGATATGAGGAAGGTTGTGTGTGTGGATCAGCAGAGGCCCAACATCCCAAACAGATGGTTTTCAGACCCAGTAAGCTAGGTTCCTTTTTTCAGTAATACACAAATGAAGTCTTGTGAAAATCCAGAGTTTTTAGTGTTTACATCAGGCACATTGATTGATTTCTATTTGTCCTCATTTTTAGACCTTAACCTCCATGGCTAAACTCATGAAGGAGTGCTGGTACCAGAATCCATCAGCCAGATTAACAGCACTGCGCATCAAAAAGACTCTCACAAAGATCGACAACTCTCTGGATAAAATAAAAACAGACATCTGAGCCTTCCCCGAGAAGATGAAGCAGGCGTGTGCCGAGGGCCGTTGAAGATGTCCAGAGGATGGACCACCTTAAAGAAAAATCTCACAAGATAAATGACTCAATAATTTCAGTGCCCTTATAGTGGCACAGACTTATATTTATTTTAAAACATTTGAGGGACGTATTTTGGCATCCAAAGATGGCTTACCAGGCATTTCCGAGACTGCCGATGGTCTCAGAAATGGGAAAATATCTATTTCAACTTTTATCATAGGAGCTTGAATATTAGAAATGTTCTTCAAGGAAGAAACTTACCAGGGCATTTGAGTAGGGTTGCTTGTTTTTTAGAAGAACAGATTATGTTTTAAAACATTTTTTTAGCTTGGAAAATGTCTGAACACGGTCATTTCTTTATCTCTTTAATTGTACTGCGTTGCTCTTTTGCGTTACGGTCGATCCATTTGGAAAAGATGTCAACTTGCCAGTTGAACTTGCCTAGTCAGCCAGCAAACTTTCTAACACAGTGAATACGTCGAGGTGTGTTACGTCTCGCTTTGTGTCCCATACCACTGTTTACAATGCTGTCAGAACAGGTTTTTGGGGATTGCGTTCACTTCTGTAACATTTAGTTGTACAGTCAAGTCAGTGGCACCATCCTTTTCCTGATATCGTCCAACTACAAGGTACTCTGTTGCAAACCTTTTGTATATCATCGTTAACTTTACATGGAATTGTTTTGATCTTGTTTCGTTTCTTCAGCTTTACAGAGACATATGCTAAAAGAACAAATACAATATCTGCTAGATGATGCTGAACTGTATTCCTCCAGAGGCCTGTAAGTAAGCCTGTAAAGCCTGTATATTGTCTTAATGCATTGATGTCTTAATGCGTGCATTGTCGAAGTAACTGAAGTCAAACTTCAGCGTTTTTTAATTTCTTTAACATTTTATATCAATTAGTTATTTCTATTAATTAAAATGGGAAAAAAACAAGTATATTACATCTGACTGGTGTCTTGATACTGTGTCGACCGCTTACTCAAATTACGAGTATCTCAAAAGTCTGTAAAAGGAATTCACAACCTTGAGATAAAATCAAATGGTGATGCCTTCTTTTTTTCTCTACCACACCTTCATCAGGCTCCTGCTCAGTAAATCTTTCTTCTTTTGATGTGACCTTTCTTCAGAGCCATCACAGGAGATTTACAGTTTTGCTTGTAAAATATCTTGAAGGTTTAATAGATTTTTAGAAATCTGGCTGCTATGCTTACATTTATTTGATGGCTCGAGTGATGAAGAAGCGCCTCAGTTTCTTTCTTTTTTTTCACATAACCTGTCAAAATTTTAGCAACATTTTCTTAATTTTGATAAGTAATCAACAAGACTACGGAGAATCTTTCTATCCTCACCTGTAACATGTTCACTGAAACTTCTTATCATACCTTTGCTGTATTGAGATGGAAAGATGGAAACTTAGTTGTATGAAATTGAGTGGTTAGCCTCAGCGTGCTCATAAATGCCCATTATCATTTCACTTTGTTCAAGCTGAGCTTTGATGTCAAGATGCTATTATGACAGCTGCTGATCTGTTAAGTCTTAAATATCCAGCTGTTTTGCCCTTGCAACAGTATAGTGTCACTGTTCTGGACTTTTCCAGCTTCTACAAATCTAGCAGAAAATTCAGCTCACAGTGCATAACGAGGACCATTTCCAATTCTAGAGGAAAATCAAAGCTTTTTATCTTTCCAGATAAAACAGCAGCTTCTTTTTTTCTGACTGCTGGAGACGTGCTCTGATAATGCAGAAAGTTTAATTTTTATTTATTTGGGTCAAAAGGTCAAAAGCCCAAACTTTGGGGAGAGCCGATTTTGGCAGTGTCTAAATAAAACTGGTTACAAACTAATTTATATGCTAAAAGAGCTATAGGCCAGATGATTGAAGGACAACAGTGGGTGTTTCGCCATGCTAAGATGCCCTGTGTGTGTTTTTACAGACAGCTGTCAGACATTTAAGGTATACAAGCCTTCATATTCAGTGCCATTTGATCCGTCCTGTGACCGCAGAGCAGAGGTTTGACTACAAACAGTTTACAGTCAATATCAAGTCTCATTCTGTTTCTTTGAGGTTTAGGGCTAGACTTGGGTACACTGTATTTATTATTTGAGAGGCTGTAATTGTGATAGATTTTACTTTTTTCCAGTAAGTAAATATGAAAATATTCCAAAGAATTTGAACATTAAAAATAAACAACATAGAGTCAGTTTATGCCAGATTATCTAAAGGCATTAATGAATAAACAAAAAAGACCCAATTTGTGAAGATCCTACATTTTTAACTAGTAGTGATTTTAAAAAAAAAAAGGCTCTGGATGTTTTGTTTTTTTTCCTTTTCTTATCACCCTCAATAAACATTGTACCTTTGCCTGTCAGTGTATCTGTACAAGTTCTCATTTTCTTATGTTGATCCTGTGACTTGATGTTCTCCTAGTAGTGCCTTGATGAAGATTGTGTCAGTCATAACATTAGTAGTGATTCATTTTCTTAACTGCCAAGGACGACAACTGGCGCAGTTGGAGCAGAGACTGTTGGTGCTGTGAGAACCCTCCAAAAAGCCAAGGTTCCTGGATTCAGAGTTTACCAGCAGCTGCCTCGCCACTCATTGTTTGTAGACAATGTGCATATCACCTATGAATAAATAGATTAAAAAAAAAAATCCTGATTTTTGATTGTGTTATGATCATGTATTTTTTTTTCTGAGGTGGGATCAACCCTTCACTGTCCCAGGTGACATTGGCACTGTTTATTGCTATGCAGCCTGAGCAGCAGAAACATGAATGGCTGTAAATAACTTCTTTCATGCAGGTGAGTCCAGCTTTAAATGTACAGCAACGCTGTTCACTGTTAATCAACTACGAGTGTTTACTTTCTGCCTCACTGGGGGGAGGTCAGCAGTGGCATCTGTGTAGCCTGGTTTCTTCTCTCATCTAGGGAGAGCAGTTGGACTGGCCTCAGGATAGACTGACTATTGGATTACCAAACTCTCAAAATGGGCAACCGCCAGACCCTCAAGGGCACCACACTGGCAATTAACTGATTTTTATTAGATATATTTTTTTAATTAAGGAATTTGGAAGTTCAATATCAATATTGGTGGGACCAGCATTATTGTCATAGGCTGTATATAAAAGATGGGAGTTCTCTGGACTGCAACCCCCCCCTCCCCAGACAATGGTGGTCTAAAGCTGAAGTTTTAAAGGGTAGGTTACAAAAAAAAAAAATCACCCCCGTATTGTTGTTAGGTGTATATCAAATACCATTAATAGCTTTTTATACATGTTGTAAACATACTTTGTAAGCTGTTAAACTGCAGTGATTTGCTTTCTAGAGCAAGCCTCAAGTGGCCACAGGAGGAACTGCACTTTTTAAGTGCGTACTATACCTGTATACTGCAAAGGTGCACAGTAGATATTTCTATTATAAATGTTCTGAAAAAGCCCAACAAACCTGTTTAAGAGGCTGATTCTGATTAGGTGAGGTGAAGCTGTGTTGGTATCCACCAATTAGTCCAAGCCATCATGACCCCTAATAATGCATCACTTTAAGGCTTAATGACATTTTAACAGGCAGCTGCAGCTTCTTAGAGACCAACTGTTTTTGTAGCAGGCTGTAAACATGTTTTTAAAGTTGGGCTTTGTAATGTAACATAGGAAGTGACTGGCTTTTTGGGGTCAGCCTCCATTGGAGAAACTGAGGTTTTGGCACTCTGCATTGGCTCCATTTTTTTAAGCCTGGAAGACTGTTACTGTGCGTAAAGGAGATCAGAGTACATTAGGACACATTCTTATGGCATATTTGTTCTTTCTGCATTAACTGACACTAATTGCACTCAGGGACGGAGTGCTCGAGTTCTCATGTGTTCATTAGGGAGCTCAGCGGTCTTGTAGTGGATTTTTTATTAATAATGTATGGGTTGCAGATTGGCTAGTTGTAGTTAGTAATTTCCACAGATTACACCGTAAATAGTTTAACATCTCTGCACATTCAGTAAATAAGGGCGACCTCGGTGAGCAGAGGTAATTTCCATATCCCTTTGGCAGACAGGAGGTGGTGTTTCATTGGACCGACAGCAGTTAAATGGATGTGCGACGCACTTTCTCTCTGGCTCCCATTCACATGTCTTTATCAGAGGTCTGCAGCGCTAATCCTCTTAAAGTCCAGTCAACAGAGGCGGAGCAAACTGCGTTTCTCGATCGTTTACAGACGGAGACGTTTGTGGCGAGGGTGCATGGCCGACGGACTTTACCACAATGTTTATTTGCTCTGTTTTCTGAGTAGCTGTGTAAGCGGTGCGTCAGAGAGGGAGCAGATGCGGCTCTTACCATGACTCGTCCCGGGAAGCAGTGCTTTCAAGCGGCGTTGATTTTCCTGACTGTCGTCCAGCTGACTGCAGGTACACAGTCTCAGGGTGCAACATGATAATAAGCTGTGCCACTTGTTTTTGTTTTTGTTTTTTAAAAAAAAGGTTTTTAATGAGTTCTTAGTCCGCCTACACAAACTCAATTAGTATAGTTGACTTTTAAAAATCACACAAAACTTTATAGCAATAAAAAAGAAGAAGTTGTCTCCAAAGATATGATCAAAAGCGGAGCATTTCTTTTTTCTTGTTTTGTTGCTGTTAAAAAGGTCTGAGAGTGAAGTTAACGCCCACAAACAGCATGTGTGCGGTGGGGAAGTATGGGTGTTAAAAGACACTGTATTTTCAAGCTGTCAGTAAGTAGGTTTGGCTAAAATATGTGGAATAAATGTGGTCAGCTTTAGTACACATGCTGTGATATATCATTTCAAAGACTTTAAAGCATTTATCTTGTAGCCTGTTTGTATCTAGCATTAAAAAGGTCTTGCTTAATATGAAATTGAAATATTAACTATTTGTTTTCTGTGATTGAATTCATACTACATCCCCTGAAGGGATAGGTGATCAGTCATATATATGATAACCGAGGTAATAATTCAAGTATATCTAAAGGGATTTGCAACTTTCTTGTCATATTTTTTGCTTTGAGCTACCTGTTGCCCAAAACGACTTATTTGCTAAAAACTAGGCTGTAGAAAATCCTAAATTGGAGGCTTCACAATTTTCTTTTATTCTACAGACCAAACTGTTCATTAAGGAAATAGGTGTCAGGTTAACTGATGAAAACAATCCATCGTTTCCAGCCACATTCATGCTGCATCTTTAGGTACAAGCACCAGTGCTTTAACACTGCATTCGATACTGATGATATACATTAAGAATTGGAGAACCTGCAGCCACTCGACTCCAGAGCTGGAAAACAGAACAGGTGCTAGTTCATAAACACAGCCTGGCTTGTTTGGCTGCTGGTGGGTTCAGGTACACAGAAACCCTGCTTGACTGCTGTTTTACTACATTTCCATTGGGGCAAGTAGATGGTGGGTCCAACTGGTTGAAAACTACTGTTTGGCAGACTTTGTATGTCAGGATCTTTGTCTAATGCATTTTGTTAAAAAATATTTAAAAAGCACATGTTTAAGGGCTTTTTGTTTTTCATCGGAAATTCTCTGACTTAAGGTAACAGGTTACAGGTGACTTAAAGTAAGTTGTACCCGTTGCACTCTCTGTGTCACCTTTAGCTGTGTAATAGCTTAATTTCTAATGTACCAGTTGTTGCTTAATTGTGCTAAATGCCTCTCATTGCTTAATGCCTCCAAATTATTCTACAAGCCTCGGTGCTATTCTTCTAGACACTGAAATTCCATCTGAATAATTGGGCTACTTAAAAGGTTAACAAGCCTCATTAAATGCAGATTTAAGTAAAGCCAGCTAAATAAACAAAGTAAAAATGTTTCTATTTCTACATTCTCTGCAGTGAACGGGTTCCATATTTGAGTAATATTGGGGTGATTTTCTAGTGTGGCAAATATTCCCCCTGTGTGTGTCTTTTTTCTGGTATTGTAAACACTTTCTCTGTTACATCAGTTCAGATAGTTCAAAGGGACTTATCGAATTTGGTCCACAGTTATAGCGAGACTTAACAATACTGCAAATAACATTGCTATACTCCCCAACACACACACACAGAGAAGGAAATAATTTGTAACTGACTCTAGTGATGCCTGAGGAAATGATTTTTATTCTTTCAAGATTGAGGGTTGCTGCAGGGCTATCCAAAGCTGTTAGTTTATGGTGAATGATTTAAAAGTGAACAGTATGTTTAGAATTTGGACAATATCTCATTCAAAAGAGTACTCATTACTGTCACTGCTCAGATTCAGCTTTCCACTCCAGGGTTTGTCACAAAACGAGCTCTAAAAGCTGCAAATGGTGATTTCAAAACAGATTCAAAGCAAAGATCCACTTCCAAATTAAATGCATGTGGAATCAACTTTAATTGTTGGTTTTCTTCTCATTGCTTTTTTTATATGCATGCAGAGGCATAACTACTGATTCTATGATCAAGTAAATACGGGGTAATATGAAGCTACTGAAACAGAGAGAATTAAATATACATTTCCAGTTTAGTTATATATCATCATAAGCTGGGCTTTTGTTGTTTTTTGTTATACTACTATGTTAGATTATGTGAGGTTTCACAGTCCCATTCAAGAATACATCTAAGAAGTCTTTCTTAAAGTTTAGGATTTTGTTTCCACTAATTCGAGCCGATAAGAACAGTTGTTTTTCATATTGCTGTTTTTATTTAGATGTTTTTGGGCCTTTTTTAAGCTCTCAACAAGATTTTGAACATGTCTATTGTGGAAAAATAATTTTGCCATTTAAGACACACAATCCCCAAATCGAGCCTCGAGTCTCCGTCTGCGTTGTACAATGGAGAAAATGATAATAAGAAAAAGAAGTGATTAATCACACACGCCAGCGCTCAGATGTTCATCTGCTTTAAGAAAGCAAATTATTGCTGCACTTCAGTGTATTTTAACTTAATTGTCCTTGAACAGGTTGTTACCAAGCAACCCCAGGTATGCTATAAAAAGGAAAAAAATTAATCTTACAGTTTTCACCTGAACTTTTTTTGTGCTTTTTGTCAGCAGGTCTGCCTCGCCAAGACGAGCTTTTCAAAACCCTTTAAAAGAGAAGATTGGTGATATTTCTAACTGTCAATCAGTCTCATTGCCAAACCAAAAAGATGAGGAGTTATTGCTGTTTAGTTGTCCACTTTGTGTTATGTTCCTTCAGTACAATGAAAATCAAATTTATGTCTTCGTTCCTTCACTTCTACAACAGTTTGTTTGTTTTGTTGTGAGTTCGCCTCATATTGAGGCTGGCTGGAGAGATGTCTGCCTGCTCTTAAATAAAAAAAAAAATTAGGTGACACATGTTTTTAAAGTGCTTTTTTTAGTCTCTTTTCAGAAATCATGACAAGATCAAAAGAAAATTCTTTAATCTTTGTCGTGATCACTTTCATGCACGAGATATTTCCCTCCTGCCATCCCCATCACTCTGCAGACGGATTCATGTACTCGTGATGAGAGCATTATGGGATGTAAACATTATTGATGTCTCCTCTCAGCAGAGCTATAATTAGCTAGCTGTGTGCTTGTTTTAGTGGTTGTAGACCGTAGGAAGTTACGTGGCGCTGGTAAAAGGAAGATTTGGGATTGGATTTCTTTTTCTTGTTCTGGAAAAATGAGACATCAGTTGTCCGTTTGTTGAACGTGTTTTTGGCACCTTAGTCACCACAAAGTAAGTGCCATTTTGTTCCATTATACTCAGAGAGAAGCCAGACTTTACAGCCAACATGTCCAAAACTGGGCAGCTCGCACCAAAACCACCTGAGTGAACAGCACAGCAGGTTGGAGGAAGAATATGCAAATTTAATGTTTCAAAAACGTCTTCTCCTCTCATACCGCTGCCTACTGTCTACTTTGTGTGACATTATGTTTATAAAGATATTATTTGTTTTTATTATTTTATTATATTTGTTTCATTGTTTGGCTCTTCCAGATATTAGGTACCGTATAACCTCTGTGTGACATGCATAATACAAGTCAGATTTACTTATAAGGCAGTCATAGTTGATGGGAACTGAGCCAAGTGAGCAATGTGGTTCCAGATTTAATGGCACAAAATGCAAAGTCAATGAAAAATGGATTGATTAGGATTGAGTTCTGGTATAGCTACGTATCAATGATTTTATGATTTACAAGATTAAAAAAAAACACAAAACAAGAAATATAAAGCTGATTAAGTTCATTTCTTAATATTTTATTTCCAATGAGCCAGAATTTCTTGTATTTTTAGAAAACTGGTCTCCAGGATTTCTGATTTCAAAGTTCTTCTTTGGACTAACTGATGGAAACAGTGTTTATCCAGGTAATTATAACAGGCAATACTTGTCATAATAGGCCTTTTGTTTCTAGGAGACTGTCAAAAAGGCAGAAATTGTTCCCATTCATTTAGCTGAATGTACAAAAAAAAGCATAAAGTATTTTTGCACCAACAAGGTGAATTACAAAGAGTCATCGGCAGGAAACTGAGCACATTAAAGCATGGTATTCAGTGTGCCCTTAAAAAATTCTGTAAAAACTGGACAAGTGGAGCACAAATGAAGAAATGGCAGGGCTAAAAATATCTTCAGTAGATGGACAGTATCTGAAAGTCATATCCTAAAGAAATAGGAAACAATCCAGCCAAGACCTCATGCAGGACCTGAGAGATGCATCTGGTCCTTCAGTCGATCTGTCTCCTGTCCACTGTAGATTCATCCGAAATGGTCTCAGTGGAAGGGATGCTGTCAAGAAGCCATTCTGACAACAGGTCTTTTGGCGTGATGGGTCCAAATTAAGGCATTGAAGGATGACTTAATATTATTGCACAGTACTGTAAGTAAAATATTTACTGCATGAATACAGGAGTCATCACTGGAAACTGCGAAGCCATTGTACTTAAATGAAAACAAGATTTAAGGTATTGTCAAGGACACTTAGGTACTGATAATTATATTTCAGGATCAGCCATCAGTTTCTATTTAAAAATGCATGAATGGGCAATGCTCAGTACAAAAAATGAAGTCCCCC
>VUQR01005867.1:23969-52260 GCA_015108515.1 Hemichromis elongatus
AAGAAAAAAGAGTGTGTAGAAGGTCTTATGAGCCGGAGGAGAGTAAGGTCTTGTTTTGCGCCATATCTGCTGAGCAGCAGTTGGACACATGGCAGGATCTGTATTTAGG
This sequence comes from Hemichromis elongatus, assembly GCA_015108515.1. Lineage (NCBI taxonomy): Eukaryota > Metazoa > Chordata > Actinopteri > Cichliformes > Cichlidae > Hemichromis > Hemichromis elongatus. Next base: position 24,079 of record VUQR01005867.1, read on the forward strand.
TAAAAGGCTAAAGATGTCTTAAGAAACTGTGGTTTAGTTCACAATGTGTTGCTTTGCACATTGGGCCATCTGCAGATGTTGCACATTTTAGGATCGCTCAGTGAGGACATTTCATCCATTGGGGACTTAGGTTTTTTTCAAACCTTTATTTTTTTAATTACAGTACCCACATGTGCACATATATGTTGAAAGAGTTAGTTGTAGCTCCTGCAATCATTCCTGAAGTTGGCCAAATAATCGTTACAGAATTCTCCCTCTTTATTTCCCCAGACCAAACAATTTTAGTACTATGTCATGGCAGTAATGCACCACTGACAGCACATTATTTTGCCAGCGTGTCTCTAAATCTCTTATTATCACAGTGCCCACCCGCTCACCTGTTTTTGTTTGTGTCCAGGTTTTCCTCTGGCCACTCACAGACAGAATGAAGGTCAAGGACAGAAACGTCAACTTACTTTTTTTTTTGCCAAGCACATATTTTTAATTGCAAGATCTGACGGTGCACCTGTTGCTGATTAGTTGAGGAGTGAAAGCTTGCTGGCACTAAAAGATTCAATATCTTTATTCCTTTTTGATTAATGACACTTACAGGCAGTGATGAACGTTTTCAGACATGCTGGAAAAAACAAGAAAACATTTCATCTGCCAAATGTTCAATTTTCACCTCTGTAAAGTTTAGGACTGCAGAGTAAGTGGTGTTTTAATTTTGCTGAGCATTTCTAAAAGTCTGAAAAAGCTGACTAATCTGTGCTGTGCTGTAACACTGATGTGTTGAATTGGACTAATTGCCATCCCATGCTGTTGCCATGTTTTCTAGTAACCACCAGGGTGTGCAGCAGACACAGCATGGACCTTAGACCCATTCAAGTTGCAAATCTTCCCCCATTCTAATGATTATTCAACCTTAACCTAACCTAACCTATGTTGGTGTTCAGAGAGGCCTTCAGAAGAACCCGGCTGGAGCAGGCTGCAGCTCATCGTGGTGATCCTGGTGCCCTCCTGCTTGCTGTGTGTAGGGATCTTGCTAGGCGTCTTTGTTGTGCAGGGCCACCGTTGTGCCTACGGGCGATCCCACAAGCAGGACCCGGAAGAGCCTCTGGATGATCAGATGCTAATGTCACCTGACAAAAGCCTCAAAGAACTGATCTATGACATGAGCACCTCTGGTTCAGGATCAGGTGAGAGAACTGCTTGAACTTGCCGCACAGTTACTGACTCGATGGCCCACATTGTGACCATTGTGGTAAAAGTGTAATCCAGTGATTGCACACATCTTGTGAATTCCTCCGGCTGTGATCTGCTGAGACAAAACCACTGCTCTTCTCTTCCCGTCTGCATCTTGCAGGGCTGCCGCTGCTGGTCCAGCGAACCATAGCTCGAACCATCGTCCTGCAGGAGACTATCGGAAAAGGTCGATACGGGGAGGTGTGGCGGGGCAAGTGGAGGGGGGAGGACGTGGCAGTAAAGATCTTCTCCTCCAGGGACGAGCGCTCGTGGTTCCGTGAAGCCGAGATCTATCAGACTGTCATGCTCAGGCATGAAAACATCCTGGGCTTTATTGCTGCTGATAACAAAGGTCTTACAACTAGCCACTAAATACAAATTTACTGACAAATTAAGCTATGAAATAAATGCACCAACATATAACGTTTTCATTTGCTGCCTTTTTGCAGATAACGGCTCATGGACTCAGCTCTGGTTGGTGTCAGAGTACCATGAGCACGGCTCCCTGTATGATTACCTGAACAGGCACACGGTCTCAGTGGAAGGCATGATTATTCTTGCTCTGTCCATAGCCAGTGGGCTGGCACATCTCCACATGGAAATCATTGGCACACAGGGTATGAATGTACTGAATGTAGTGAAGTCGTATCAGAGAAGCTCAAAGGGTTATTATCATGATGTGTAAAGTATTGTGTGTGCTATTTCCTTTAATATAGAGATATCCATTAATCTTACATGAAAAACTGTAGAAAAAAAGAGAGGAAAAGTGTTCTGGTCATCTGCTTCCTATATCTCAATGTGACATCTTTATATATGAAAACCTGAAGAAAAACTTTTTATCAACTGACCATTAATTTGCTAATCAACTCATCACTAAAGTGTAACCGCAAGGCAAAACCTGCTGTGATGTGATAAGGTGACATTTTATGACATTAAGCCTGGAAATCCTCAATTTCATCCATCTTTAAAAGACCCAAAATATTTGCTGTAATATAAAGAACATTTTTGGGTCTTCCAGAATAACCTTAATTGTTACTTTCTTGCTTCTAGGGAAGCCAGCCATTGCTCACAGAGACCTAAAGTCTAAAAATGTCTTAGTGAAGAAGAACGGGACAGCGGTGATTGCAGATTTGGGTTTGGCCGTGAAACTCGACTCCAGCACAAACACCATAGACATACCATCCAACCACAGAGTGGGAACTAAGAGGTTGGATTTATGTCACAATACGAAAAACACACACAAAACAGAAATGTGAAATTTAACTGAAGTGCCTTTAAACTGAAATCACTTCCGCGTTCTTTAAATGTTGTTCGCAATTTTGAGTTGTTCTCTCATGTCTGTGTGCCTTAAAGTAATGCTACTAATTGGCCCTAAACGGTTAGAGGAAGCCAGCATCTTTGGTTCTGGTTTCTGCAGGAAAAGCAGAACCCACAGTCACAAATAAGGCCCTCCAGTTGTCATGCTGGAATAACTGACCTTGTTTATTTAGAGAGTAATATTAGCCGTGTGTGTACGCATTGCATAAGGAGTTTCTGGCAGAGCTTAAGATGCATGGAGGACAGGAGAAAGTCTAAAGAGGTCAAAAGTGCAGAAACACTTGTTTAGAACAGCTTTATTTCCTGGTTGATACATAAATAATACTCTATATGTAGATGAGACACCATCATGTAGTGTCTGTGCTCACAGTTCACACAGAACGTTTGAGAAAAATGCTGAACAAAAGTCATGAAATCTCAATTTACTTGGTGTGAGAGAACAAACAGGGATGATGCAACTATAAATGGTACAAAAACAAATTGATTTATTTAGCAGCAGACCATCCTCAAGCATTTAGACTTTGGCGACACCTAGTGGTTGTAGAGTACTGTGTTTTCTTTTAAAGATTACATACCGGTATTTGTCTTTTTAAAAAGTGGTAAAAAATCCCACAAGATGGATACATGTCCAGCAGCTTATACGTTCTGCTGATTCTGACGAGGGTGATGTGACCTGTGGTTTCAAGTTTTTAGAACTTGGGGGACAAAGTTTTGCAGCCAGCCCACACAAACAAATTGATTTAAGTATATACTGCAAGAGGTACTTGGCTTTTTATTTCATTAGACCGTAATCATTCTGTCCTCTGCAGGTACATGGCTCCAGAAATCCTGGATGAGACAATCAATATAAACACCTTTGAGTCATTTAAGCGGGCGGATATCTATTCATTAGGCCTGGTGTTCTGGGAACTGGCCAGAAGATGCTCCGACCGGGGTATTTCAAACTACACACACATGCACGCTACCACTAGTTTCATGCAAATTTCCAAAACAATACTTTTATTTTTGGAGTGACTGGAGAGACTTACTTTGCATAATACACATAAAAAAAACCCCCAAAAAACTTACACTGACTCTCAGCGCAGCCCAACAATTCATAGACTGTCTGAAATGGGCCTCAGTAGCTCCTATTCCTTTAACCTGTCAGTGCGCCCCAGGGCAGCTGTGGCTACAGTGTAGCTTGCCATCACCAGTGTGTGAATGTGTGGATGACTGAATGTAGTGTAAAGCGCTTTGGGCTCCATAGGGACTACGTAAAGCACTATACAAATACAGGCCATTTACCATTTAACCTAACTTACCCCTGATTGGCTGCTCCTTGTAAACAGAAGGCTTGAAAAGCAGGTGTGTGGAGCACCTGTGCTCACACTCAGACCTGTGTAACCGTATTAACGTATTAGCGAGTATTACTTGTGCATACGCTGCCATGTTTAAAGCATTACGTTGAGTATCACCACAGTATATAATGACAGAAAAAAGGAAAAGCATACACTACTCCAAGAAGAGTACATTGTAATTCTCCTAGCAAAACTAGATCCTTGCTTATATTTCACAGCACACTGCCAGCAATTAGTTGTTCATCCACTTCATGAAGTAAACCTAGATGATAAACACAATGCTTTTTTTGTCATTTTCTCAGGACTTCATGAGGATTTTCAGCTGCCTTATTATGACATGGTGCCTTCAGATCCATCCATTGAGGACATGAAGAAAGTGGTTTGCGATCAGAAGCTCAGACCCAGCATACCCAATCAGTGGCAGAGCTGTGAGGTGAGACGGAAATCAGATGTGTTGTTATGTGAGCTGTCAGAGCCAGTGACACTAATTCATTATTAATGCCAAACTTTTGTGGTTCTATTAGTTACAGTAGTCATGGTGACATAAAGCACGATTGGTCACATGACATTTTAGCACCAAACTGAGCATCAGTGAACCAACAGCCTCTAACTGCATAGGAAACTTTACAGCGTCGCACATGGAATGGCTGTATCAAAGCATGTGCATGTTTTAAACCTGAACAAATTACATGCAAAACACAAACAGACAAAAAAACCATGAATTTATTTATATGCAGTCCTAAAAATAGACCCTCGGTGTGTATGATTCCGACTTCTTGTGCATTGACAGCTTGTAAAATATTAACACTCTCAAGCTTTTCATTTTTGACAATTACTTGTACCACAGCAGACAGAAAAACCTTTGGGTTTATATCAGGAAGGCTAAATGGGTAAACTTCCTGTGGTGACCCTTTGTGAGTAAGGGAGCACCTGACAGTAGTATTAAACTCTGAGAACTTCACTTATATACAGCTTGTGAAAAAGTCTTTATTTCTTACTTTTTAAACATATTTTTTTACACTTACATGTTTCAGATCATCAAAAAAAAATTTAAATTAAACAATCATAACCCAAGTAAATACATTACAAAAACGTTCTCAATTTGTGATGGATGGCTGGCTGGCTGGCTCACACTGCGGTTTTCTGGAGTCCCAATGCCTTAGAAATGGTTTTATAACTGTTTCCAGAGTAATAAATGTCAAAGTCAAGAGCAAATGATGTCAGCAGATCTGAAATTTGCTTTAATGTGAACCCAGAAATACAGTAAGATAATCTAGAGGAGCTAAAAGCATGTATAGGACTGTCTCTAAGCTGCAAACAAGGCTGCACAACTGCGGTGACATGATTATTTAAGCTGAGGTCGCTGTCAAAGATTAGTCTGCTGTCCCAACTTTATACATAAGGAGCTCAGGGGACAGCTATTGAGGTTTTAGGCAATAGCTGTCCCCCTTCCCCCCATCCTTGATGCACTGTGGCCACAAACTATTACATTAGTCTTATCCATAGGTCAGTAAATTTAACATAATTTTTCCTGTGTACAACATATTGTGACATCACAAGTCTTGGCAACTTGAAGGAGATTTATTTATTCTACCCTGAAAGGAGGGAGTGTGTTATCATATATATTTGTCTGTTTGCAAGCAGTCTAGTGTCAACAGTTTTAAAGGTATGATTTTAAAATTTCGTGTGATATTAGATACCAATAACAACTTGAACTGATTTCATTTTGGGGAAAATCGGGTCAAGTTCAAGGCACCAAATTTTAAACTCAGTAGGAGCTTTTTATTACCCACAATTTTTATGGATCATCTTTAAACTTTCAAACAATATACTAGGCCTCGGAGGACATGAGTCCCATGGTTGGCTAAGCATTTGACCTTGATAGGCTGACATCAACATGTTGTAATAAAAACATCATAAAACATCAAAGTTTTAGTATAGCCCATGTTGCACTTTAGTGGACACTGTTCACTATTATCACTAAACTTGGTGATTAACAAAGATGTTTAAAATATATACGTATTACAGCCATATGAAAGTTGAAATTCTCTTAAAAGCTTTGTTAAATGTGCAGAAAAAGTGATACTTAAGAAGTCAGGACAGCACTGGAGGGATGACACACATACCACTGGTTAACTTCAAGGCCTCGGGTACTGGGCTAAAAATGACTGACAGAACAGGGTGAGGTCTGAGACTTCTTTGTCTCAGATCTCATTTCTTTTTAAACAACTTCCTGACAGAAGAGAATTGGGCGTTATTCTGACACACCACTGTATTCACTTTTCGCCACTTAAAAAAAACTATTACTACCACTGCAAAGGCTGCAAAGACATTTCTACAGAGTCAGTCAAAGAAGTTCAATCGCACGTTTAGTTACCAGTTTAGTTACATCTGATTAGATGTTTGATATTTGTTATTCAAGTACACACCGGATCCTGACCTCTGATTATCTGGGTTTTGTACCTCTAACATCACCTCCTCTCATTGCTGCACCAGGCTCTGCGTGTGATGGGCAAGCTGATGAGGGAGTGCTGGTACGCCAATCCTGCTGCACGACTGACTGCTCTGCGGGTCAAGAAAACCTTGTCTCAGCTATCTGTTATCAAGGACGTCAAAGAATAGTTAGATTTGTCGCTTTGCAGATTGGCACTGGTGCTGGCGCTGGTGTAAAATAATTGATCGGGTGAAAACCCCTCTTACTGCCCAGGACAGCCCTCTTTGGGACACAAACACACCGTCGGAGAGCTTCATCGTGTCGTCGTTGGTGCCAAAGTATTGTAGGAGTCGTTTTTGAAAGCTTTGCACTTAGACACCTTGTGAAGCAACATTTCAACCAAACAGCTAAACTATTGGTAGGAAGAGCCATTTTAAATAAGTCATGTTTAATGTATAAATAGATTATTTTGCTACCTCAGTATCATAAGTGCCCAAAGCTTGAAGTTGCACATTGATATTTGTGCCATATCTTGTAGCCAATACAGTATTGCTGGGTAGTTAATGTGCTAAATGACAATCATGTAGGATACTGGATTTAAACAAAACAAAACAGCTGGTTTGACTGTTTTTGAATGACAGACACACATGCAGACTTTCCCTGTTAATCAGAAGTGCTTCTGCTTGACCGGTACTGATGTACACCAAGCATTTCTAAGCTTACAACTAAAAGATAAGAAAGATAAGGAAGAAATCTGATGGAGTGATGAAGTTTTCAGTGTAGCAGTAGTCACTGAATAAAATATTTTTTCAGCATATAAAGCAGCGGTCCCCAACTTTTTTTGCGCCAATATTTTCACGGACTGGCCTTTAAGGTGTCGCGGATAAATACAACAAAATAAAACCAGTACAGGTACCAAAGGAAAAGCAAATGCATTCATAACATACGGTAAAAGACCCAGGGAAACTCAGTTAACGATAAAAACAATAAATAACTATTAAAACCAATAACAACCCTGAAAACCATAAATTTCACACCAGAACCTCAACTGTCGCGGCCCGGTACCGGTCCATGGCCCGGGGGTTGGAGACCGCTGATATAGAGTACAACTTGAACCATATGAAAGTTTATCCTGACAAAGAGATATTTCTGACAGTGCTTATTAACCATAAAAATAACTACAAATACATATTTTTAATATAAAGATCTATAAATATCCACTGTATTCTTTTTTTAAAAAATTATTTGCATATTAAAGCTTTCTGTTGCTGAATAAAAATGAGCAATTATCCGATAAATGTTAAATAAAACATCTAAACAAAACCTATGTATAATTAAAATCCAGTGTTTTTATATAAACCTGGCTTATTTTTGCGCCAGGTAAAAATAAATCACAAAAAAAGCTGCAGAAGGTGCAAATGTAGCACAACATGATGCTGTTCATATTGTAATATTGTACATTTACATACTTTTACATACCACAAAAGGGGAGCACAGTTTGAGTATGGGTTCACATTAGCATCACTAGCACCACTGACTAACATGGCCTGCAGAGCCTTGACATAAACAGGCTCAGAGGAAGTGCAGAAATCTGAATCTGCACATGATTTGTGCGCACATGTGTAGGTGTGCCTGCATGTGTGTCTTAAAACGAATGCGAAGTGTTTAAAGCTGTGGATTGAAATAATCTGAACAATCTGTGTAGTGATTTTGAAACTGTGAAACATAAGAAAATACACTGAGGCTTTTCATTCACATCCTGTCCATATGTTCATGTTTTTAGTTTCAGAGATAAGTGACATACTTCAATATCTGTGCTTGGTATCAGTGTCGGCCGATTTTGCTGTATGAAAGCACTGTGTCAGAATTACTGAATAATATGTAGTATCAGCAGTGTTGCCTCTGAAAATAAGCTATGTACAGTAGCCGGTTGCTGTCTTGGCGAAATGTGCAAGTCTTCAATTTTTATTTCTGTAAAAGTATGGGGTACATTTTTCTATAATTACTGAAAAAACTGATATTAGAATGTTATTATTATTTATATGTTCTGTATTGTGTCTTATCTGCTTCTCTATGAAGACACAAAAAGGGACTGAAAGCAGATAGCAAAGCATATCACCGTGTGCAATTTCTGATTTCTGATCTCACATATAATATAGAATTTGAAACAAAGTAAGACCTACTTTTAATTTTTAAGCCCGCCATCATTTAAATGTACATGTTTGATGCATCAAAACTGTTTTGTGTTACTTCCTCATACTGCATTGTGTCGTCTCTTTTTGCATTATTTATTATATATATATATATATAGAAAATGTGATATCAGTGGGTCAATAAACTTTTTCACTGACCGAGCAGCATTCATGACTTTGAGAGAAAGATGGGATGCTTTCCACTCCCTACATTTCGAGGGTAATTTTGAAGAAATGACTGTGCAGAACTGTGCAAATTACAGGGGCAGAATTTCCCGGAGCAGCTTATCTGAAGCTGAGCTTTTTTTTTTTTTTTTTTCGTCTTCCCATTCGCACTTTCAACTGGCGTGACTCATCTGCGTTTCTGTTCTGCTGCTTTTTCTGCATACGCTGTTAATGTCCGTTAGACAGAGGAAATAAGGCGCTGACACTGAAGCCATCGGCGCTACATGGATGAGTCAGTGGCTTTTTTCTGTGTTGCATTAACAGATTTTTACAGTGAAGCGTGTCACGTAAGAGGTGGTCACATTGTGTCACTTACAGGCCACAAGAGAAGCCTGTTAAAAGCAGATCACCAACAAGCACCCTCACTGCTAGCATTCAGCATTCATCAGTCATTTCCTGTGGAACAGGTTCCAGATACATTGTACACACATGTCACAGTGTGACTGCAAATTTAAACAAATACGTGGTAACAATGCGTCAGTCATCTCTAAAAACACAAACTCGTCACCCACCAGGGCTTTATCTCTTCGGCCTTGCGCTCAGCAAAGTCATTGACTACATTGCTCAGGTCCAAAGTCATGGCAGTATACTCATTCTACACCTTTTCCTTCCTCTTTTGAGCATTACCATTTTTGCTTTGTTTGCTAACATAATTTACAACACTGCTTCACCAACAAATTTCTCTATGAGAAATCTTTGAAAAACAAACTGTTGTAGCTGAGGTGAACAGGTTTGCACACATCATCCACAGATGATGTTTCACAAATTTAAACCATTTCTCAGCATGCCTCCCCATCATCAAAATTTCTCAGAAAAAGGGGTCTATTTTAAAATAGTGTAAAATAATTAAGTAATAGAAACTGTACACTGCATGAATTCGTATCATCTGTGCATCTGTGTTAGTACTTACTGTTGTTAGGGACCCATTCTGAATGAAACTCCATGCAGAACCATCGAATGTTAATCATTTACCTACACAGGTTCATTAATGATGAGGTCTGCGATCTGGGGAGGTCAGGTCAAGATTCATTATTCGAATAATTGTTATTCATATAGCGCAAATTCACAATAACAGTAACCTCAAAACACTTTATGTCACCAGATAAGGACCCTACAATTTTAGAAAGAAACCCCAACGATTACATGACCCTTCCCCACTATGGGCAAGCACTTGGTGACAGTGGAAAGCAAAAACTCCCATTTAACAGGAAGAATCCTCTGGTAGAACCAGGCTCAGGGAGGAGGAGCTATCTCTTTTCCCTTGAGGGTGATGGAAAATAGACAAGACAAAAGATCTGCAATGGATGAGAGCCAGAGTTAAATAATTACAAATGGTTAAATACAGTAGTGCTGTAAAAACACACAGAGAGTGAGAAGAGATGACTAAACAACAACAACAAAAATGCTCAGTGCATCATGGAAAGGCTTCAGCAGCCTGCTGCAGCATGACGAAGGAATGGTTTAGGGTCACTTGATTCAATCCTAACTACAGGCTTTATAAAAATGGGAAATTTAAGAATATGTTCAAAGTAGAGAGGATGTCTGTCTCACGAATCCAAACTGCGAGATGGTTCAATTTCCTCATTAAGATACGATGGGGCTTGATTATTAGAGAACTTGAGGAGAAGGATTTTAAATTTGATTTTGGATTTAAAGGGTAACCAGTGAAGTACAGTGAATTTGTGTTTGATATATGGACAATATGTTTCTCGTCCCAGTTAATACTCTGTTAGCTGTTCTGGATCACCTGAAGGCTTTTCATTCAACTTTAAGAGCTACCCGATAATAACGACTTAAAATAGTTCAGCCTAGAAGCAATAAATGCATGAGCTAGCTTTTTAGCATCACTTTGAGACAGGATGTTTCTAATTTTAGCAATATTGTGCAAATGAATATAGACAGTTCTACATATTTGTTTTATCTGTTCACCGAAGAACGTATCCTGATTAGAAATTACTTGAAGATTTCTCTTCGAGTCATTTCTAGTGTTGCTGGAGGCCAAGGTAATGCCATCCAGAGTAAGCATCTGCGTAGACACCATGTTTCAAAGAATTCAAAACCAAGTACAATGATCTCAGCTTTTCTTTTGATAATGTTGAATTTTGTGTCTTTCTATATGCTTTCACTGCATTTGGCAGTGTGTTTGGGATAACCCTCTTACTTAAAAATGAACAATTGCCAATTAGATGCTTTCCAAATGGTATTGCATGTTATGAAGCGACCTAGCTATAAAGTCTGGGTTCTTGAAAGTACAATATAAAGACAGGGGTGGTGACTGTTACTCTACACAAACCAATTTCTAACCCAAATATGCAAGTAATGGAATTATTTTTGCTTTGTGCATTGAATGGAGCACACAAGACTTCGGTGTCCAGGCGGTCTCAGTTGGCAAACTGTGTTCCTGAGGGTCAGTGGGGCAGAGTGGATTGCTGTAAGGCAGCCTGCTTACACAGGCTTTATATACTGCACTGTATTGAAAGCTTCCCCTGCTTACAATATAGTGAAAAGCAACTCTGTATATAGTAAAAGATGATAGTCTTCATTTTCTTGTTGAACAACATACCTTTTGAAGGCAATGGTGTTGGAAAGAGAGAGGAAGTTTGTGCACCATAGCTTAGTTTTCTTTAACCACTGTCTGCTCGCCTGCCAGCCTGCCCGTGTGTGTGATTTTTTTTTTCCTTTTGATCCAACCATGTCTGATGCCTTCGGCCCAGTGACCCGTGCTGTCTGTTTAGGAAGCATGAAACTAGCCTTGAGCTAGATCAGCCTTTTGTCTGGCCCCATAAGACAAGTCTCCCTGCTTGGCAGAGCACCGAACACAGGCTTAGCCCCATTGAGAAACTGAGAGTGAGTGAGGCTGGAAGCAGGTGCTGCTGGAGAGGTGAGGTAGCCGGTTTCTCATGCATTGCTGATTTCTGACAGACCATAAATCAAATTGCAAAGACTGCTAAAAGAAAAGGGGACTGTTTGAAGGGGAATTTAAAAGAAACGGCTTAAACACTCTCCTTGCTTTTTCTTTTCAAATCAGCATAGAAGCACTTCTTGAGAAAAAAGTTAGGGGGTGAACAGGAAACAAGGTATGTGAAGCTGAGAAGTGCAGATGCGGTCTACCACAGCTATCACATGATGTGGATTTCCGCTTGATGCATTTGCTTTTGGCTGCACGGCAGGGCAGGACCACACAATCACTGAAGAGCTGCTGCAGCAGGACACGATGCTGCTTTGAGGACTATTCTACCATGCACTCCATCATGAATATCAATGGACTTCAACGCCAGGGCAGCCAGGACAGTTACATTCTGGATAATACTCCAAAGAAGAAAAGTTCTCTGTGGTACCGAGCCTCACTGAGGGGGAGCAGTGATCGGCACCGTAACAGCACTGGCTCGCAGCCCAGAGTTTGCAAGGTGAGACAATATGTCAAGCGCAATACACATATGTGTGTTTATAATTTCACAAATGCTCACACTTCTACTGTATAAATCAAATAACTGAAACACTGATTTGCAATGTGAGATTACAGCTGAGATTTTATCTGTAATGTGATATTGTTTCACTAATTTACCACAAACAAACAAAGCAGCTCTCTGCAGCTCACTGAGTAATTTGTAATTGCTAAAATCTCTACTGTTATTACCAAAAAAACTCTTTTATACTTTCTAGGAAGGGTTACAAGTTTAATGTGTCCTTTTGTTTTTAAAGAGGAACTCTGAATTTCTCTGTTTGCAGTCCAAGCCAACTTACTCCAACTCACTGGTTGATTACACAGACCCACAACGGTAAATATATCAGAATTGATGTTTTGCTTAAAACTGTCCACTGAATTTCTTTGTGCACGACAAGTTTATTGATATTAACTATCAGTTGTTTTCTTTTTCTGCTTTTGTACAGGACCACAATTATTTTGGAAAAGCAAGACAATGAAACATTTGGTTTTGAAATTCAGGTAAGCAAACACTGAAGCATGCTTAAGATGATGTTGTGTGTAAAAAAGGGTTGCTTTGGCTCAGTTTTTAGTGACACATTTGTCTCTCTTTGCAGACTTATGGGCTGCAGCTGAAAAACAGCCATGCAGTGGAGATGTGCACATTTGTTTGCAAGGTGAACGAGGACAGCGTAGCTGAGAGTGCTGGCCTTACCGCAGGTGAGCCACCCACATCCTTTCTACCGTATAGGCCCCTCTTAGACATTGATGTTACCGTTTGGGCTACGTGACAACTGACAGATATATCAGTTACCACATATGTAAATATCTACATGCCTTCACACCTACGCCTGCAATCCTACGCACTGATGTGCACATGCAGTTTACAGCTATGTTGTGTGGTCGTAACCGAATTGTTCCTTTTATTTCTGCATTCTCATCGTTTACAGGCGATATTATTGTCACGATCAATGGTGTCAGCATTGAAGGCTCATCTCACCAGTGCGTGCTTGATCTGATAAGAAAATCAACCAACTGCCTAAAGTGAGTGACAACATTGTAACTTCTCAAATACTGCTAGAAAAAAAGCACAACACATGATAACTAAAAACTCACTATAACAATAGTTTATAATAGTATTGTAAGAGAGTATAATTATGTGTTATTTATTATTCCAGGCTGGAGACTGTTTGTGGGAATGTAGTGAAGCAGATAGAGTTGGAGAAGAAGATGGACACCCTCAAGGTGAGTCTCTTAAATCCTGTCAGTGTTTGACGGTGAAACCATTTAGCTGTGTGTTTGTATCAGGCAGAGGAAAAAAGAGCAGTCACCAAGCCATGCAGTCATGAAGCCTCAAATGCTGCCAGCAATACTTTCTAACCTGCAGCTGAATTAAGCAGGCTATACTCCAAAATATCCCTCTTAAAGCTAGTATGCATGGACATTGTGTGCAAATATCTTTGTAGGTAAATGTTCTCTGTGAATTAGTTAAAAGTTTTACTGGAAGCATAACTGATCTTTTTTTTTTTGCCCATACAGCAATCACTACGTGAGAAATTGGTGGAGCTGCAGGCCCTTAATTTACAGGAAAAGCGCCTAATGCGAGGTTAGAAGCTATGCTCAGCTGTCAGACCACAGCACTTCCTTTCTCATAACCAATAACATTTCTCTGAAGCATGCCCCATATATGATGTGAATTGATGTGTAAACTCCAGATAATTCAAATGGCCTTCCCCTGACACATAAGCATACAGTGGAAGTTGCTGATGAGCTTCCTGATACAAATTTCTTGTCAGCTAACTGGGATTTTGTTGTGTTTTCAGGTAATTTAAATGACAGCAGTCTCGACCTCCTGATAGACTCCACAGCTATTTTGAGCTCCCCCGTCAGGCGCTTGGGCCGGCGTTTTTCCAGTGACAGCAGCTACAGAAGCGGGATGACAGATGATAGTGACCAAGCCAGTGTGTTTGGGGACGTGAGCTCACCCTGTCCCAGCAGTGCAGCCAGCACCACAGATGATAACTGCTTCTTCTCCAAAGACTTTCCTTCACAAGACAGCTCTTCAGCCCACACATCGAGCTCCAGCAATCACCACCAACCCCTTGGCCGCTCCAGCAGCTCCAGTTTGGCCGGAAGCACCAGCTCTCTGTCTCCGTCATGGGAGGAAACAAGGATCTCGTCCTTGTTTGGGACACTGCCCAGAAGAGGCAGGAGAACCAGTGTCCGCAAACACATCCTCAAGTTAATTCCTGGACTTCAGCGATCAGTTGAAGAAGAGGAGATGGGAACAAACACTCAGTGATTCGCTTTCCAAATGCTCCTTGTGTCTATTCAATATTAAGTGTTGGTAAACAGGGTACGTCAAGTTCCTAACAAATCGAAACAGACAATGCAATCAAGTGTTTCCCTACACTTAAAAGCCTGAGTTAACCCTTCATGGGAATGCAAATAAGTTGGACACTTACATACTATATGCATTTACCAATGTCAAAGTTACCCCTATAGTTCCCGAGCCTTTAGACAAGCCCGGCTCACTTACTTGGCTTTAACTTGTGGCACAAAAGCATTACAAAAACAAATGAGGGCTGAATGAATGTAAACTGAAGAGACTGTTAAGTGTGACAGATGAAATTATATATCCTACTTACTTGAATTCATTTTTCACAGATTGTGATGAGCATTAATCAATTTGAATCGCAGCAACTGTATCAATGTAGCAAATCCAACTTCAAAATTTAAAACAAACATGTAGCATAAAGCACATGAGAAGACAGTAAAAGCACTTATGACACATTCAGGTGCTCAAAACCAAAACCAAGCGTCTACACCCTATAGATAGCTGCTCAGCTCAAAAACAGGATGTGGGTATGAGAGTACTACTTAAGTGCTTTCATTTCCAAATTGTTTTTTCCGACTCTGTACAAGTTTCTTTCAGCATTCAGAAACACTGAAAGTAACAGTTTATTGTAAATTGTTGAATTGCTGTAAAAAAATGTATCATTTATTTTCTGTGGCAATAGTGTCATTAATGTCGATAATCCACGCTTTTTCTTTTGTAAATAAAATCATGATGTACAAAATATTCTGGTGAAGATGCAAAACTTATTGTGCTATTAAAAGACAAATGTTAATTAAAGAAATGCATAAGCCTTTAAAACTAGTTGAAAAGAAATGCATCCATTTCCTGTAAAATAGCTACTTCTGTAGTTTCAGGTTGCTGCTACAGAAAGGGGGCTTGTGCTACAACTGAGCACAACTGATGGATGTTAGCCTCACAAAGAAAGCAGGTTACCCCACATACAGAAAGTGGAGGAATGAATGAGGAAAAAAAAGAGCTTATAAAGTAAGGTCGATACATTTCTATACAATGTATCTCATTATTACAGCCATTGGTAGTCACAGTCTCCCATGTTGACTTATTCGCTGATTCCTAGATAATCCATATCAATTAAGCAGATAAAAGCTCTGAAGATTTTTTTCCTCCAAGAGCTGAAGTTGTATTTGGTGAATGAGATTACAATTCAGGCCGAAAAACAAAATAAACTTATGACAGAGACAGCACAAACTTTATGAATGGCCACATAAACTAAATGGTTCACTGGGCAACTCGGCAGCAACAAAAATCTTGAAGAAAACAGAAAACAGCACAATAAGGAAACCTCCTTCCCAACTACTAGCCATGTCAGAAATGCACTTAATGAGTCAGACACATCACTGTCATAGTCTGCAATCGAAAGGCAGACAGATGAAACTAAGGTTAAGTTGTACCAGTAAGATGGGAAGAGAAAAACGTGGAGAAGGAAACGAGCAGCTCAGAATCTGAACCACACGTTCAGTCAAACATGGTGGAGGCAACGTTATGGCATGGGCATGCATGACTGTCAATGGATCTGAGCCAGTACTGTTTATTGATGGTGTGACAGATAATAGAAGCTGAAGTAACAGGAAGTCTGTATACATGCTATACCCTACTTAGTCAATGCCGCAAAACCCGATGGGATGGATAAAAATGAATATTAATAGATAATGACTTAAAGTATACTCCAAAATCAACCAAAGAGTTTATTAAGGCAAAGAAAAAGGATCTTTACAATGAGTAAGAAATTAGAGATCAAGTATAAAACTAATTGCAACTGCTAAAGAGTCAATGCAATACTTTTGTTAAACCCGTATAATTAAAGTTGAAAGTCTGCACTTCAGTTGAATCTTGAATGTTTGTCTGTCGAGGTGTAAAGAGGCAAAATGACAAAAACTGTGTTATTGCTCAAATACTTCTGACCCAAAGATGAAATATCACTTTCAGCTTTAAATAGGATGCCCTCTGCTGTAAATCCAGCACACACATAATCACTCTTTATATTATTAACAGTCTGGCCTAAGATGACCTACCTGTTATTTCCCATCATGGAAAAGCCAGAGTGCAGATAAGGTGCAACTGTGTTCCTTTTTGTAGTCCACTTGAATTGCAATGTTTTAGCATCATTGATTTGACTCTGTTTAAATGTATAAAGATGCTCCAGCTAATAATGGATTAAATGGATTCAATATGAGTGATAACACTGCAGAAAATTCACATACTTAGAGCAAATAAATTTAAAAAATTAATGGAATCTCCACCTCTATGCGGAATGAATCAGTGGTGATTTTACTGTATGTTTCGTTAGCAATTTAGTTGTTCTAAAACCTTAAAGTCTTTATGTTCATAAGATGCTTTAGGGTGTAAAAACGTTGTTGGTTCGGACTGTGAGTAGCGCATTGAACACAGAATAACCAGAATGTTAATCTCGACTCAAAACATTGCAGAATGAAGGTGGTCACCAAGTACAGATTTAAATATGAGTACAATTGTAGCTCCCAGAGCCACAATGAGCCTTTGTTTGGACCACAACAAAACCTCTGTTCTTCAGTGATTCAACACAAACAGATTTACATGGTACTAGCGGTACAGAGCCCACCACAGAGCCTGAGCTTGCGTCGCTCACTGACATGCACGATGGATTCTTTCTCAGCTGAATGAAAAAGCAAAACAGGAGCAACACACTTAGGCCAGCGGAGAAGGCAATGTGACAATACTTAAGTTAAGTTGTGTATTAAGATTTAAGAGAAAGGGCATCAGAACTGATTTGCTATTTTCAACACTACTCAAGAACCAAAAGGCAGATGGAGATGAGTGCAATCCCTCCAAATACCCCAAAACGCAGCGCAGAAGAGGAAGACGCACTGCCACCTCAGGTACTGGAGATTCTCAGTGGGATCAGCATTGAAGCCTTTATGACCCTAAAGGAACCTGAAGACAGAGATATCTGGTCCCTGGAAGAGGGAGACGACTCTGTGTTTTACAGTGATGAGGAGCAAGCTCAGCTGAACATCGTTGCTGCATCTACTGCATCCACCGGCATCAAGTGCCGACATCTTGCACACACTTTGGCAGATGAACCTAGCCATCAGAGAGTGGTAAAGGCAGGGGAAGAACACGGAGCCAATATTGTCAAAGAAAATTTAGACATGGGAAGGGAAATGACCCATCCGATCACTTGGACTCAAGAAGAAGAACCCCAAAAGTTTCATAGAGCCAAAGCTAAACTGATGTTTGTGTTAGACTCTGGGGAACAAGGTGCTGATTCTGAACCAACTCCAGGAGAGTTTATGAGAACTTGTAAAGAGTTTTTGCAGCCACATTGGACAACTTTAGAAATGCAAGCACACCCTGAACAAAATGCATCAGCGGAAGAAGGTAAGAGGAATTTCATATAACTTTGTAGTGAAATAAAAGTGTTCTTTGTTTATAGACTGTACAACCGATTTTGCCTTTCATTTTTTCTTTAGCAAATCGGCAAATCAAAGAGGAAAAAGTGGAACTAGAAGCTCACACACCAGACCTAAGCTCCTTTGATGTACCTAATGAGGAGGGTTACGCAAGGCTGAACAGGGAGGCAAACTACCCGGACCAGCTGTTTGGTGCTGAAGGCCAGAAGTCAGGTGCTGGTCGGCTTCAAGTGGATCAGAAAGCTGAGCAGGGTCACTTTAATGTCCATAATGGTCTTCACCAAAACCCCCACACCGGTTACTCCAGCCTGCCTTTGGTAAAGAAATCTGGCTGCAGTGAGAGCCACCAGGATTCATTTAACCATCTCACATCTACCAAGTACAGCACCGTGTCCTATCGCAGGATCCGCAGAGGCAACACCCGTCAGAAGATAGACGAGTTTGAGTACATGATAATTAATCACTAAGAATCTGGTTTCAGTGCTCTTCTAATTAAACAATAACAAAACCCCCAAAGACAAAACACAAATGCAACACGAATGCTTTAGTTTACACAGAAATATCCGAAGAAACACCATAATGTGCAAACCTTATATGCATGCATAAAGGTCACTGTTAAGGTACTTTTGGTGTTTAGCTTAATCTTTGGCTCAAATAGAGTGAAAACATCTCATATTTGTAAAGTAAACAAGTGATTAATGTTGCTACTATTGGCTATTAAGATTTTTGGTATCAGAACTCCGGTGATAAAAGTTTTAAATTCCTCAGAAGTAACCTGAGTAAATAACTATTAAGGTATTTTTTTTACTAAAGAGACATTCAAATGGCAGATGGAGGGAAATAACTATTCTACATTCATCAACTTGTTATTATTTTCACATTTTCAAAAATGCATTTTCATCCGTGTCTCTGTCTTTAAATGTTTGTGATCGTGTAATAAAATCATGAAATCAAAGCACAGGTTTATTGAGTGTTTTGAAGCAACACTTCCCTCTAGTGACAAAAACAAAATCATCCAAAGTTTTCACAGCAAAACCTACACCTAAAAACCCCACAAAAGCAGCCTTTCCCCCCCCAAATGACCACTCGAAGCACACATCTCATCTCTAGATATTAACAAGAAGGATATGTTTCATACAAACAACTTCATGCAACTCGTTATTTAGTCCCAGCAATGAAATCTATAAGGCACTGTTTAACCTTCCATCTTTGTAAATGTTTTACTAAAGAACTGAAGCGTTAAACCAAAGACATCCATCTGAATCTCACTTCTCACTTTCCCCCCAGGTGTCAGTCTAGAGGATATTATTTTTTAAATTACTAAGTCCCAGTCCTTTGGCACACAATCCCACATCAGTCATTTAAAAAAAAAAAGAAAAAAAAAAGAAAGAAATCATACTCATTAAAGGCCCCAAAATGCTTCTTTTGTACCCTGGAAAGTCGTGATTTGAGGCTGGACCACAGACCGTGCTGTAGCAAGAGGCCACTGAAGGTTTTTGGTTGTGCATTTTTATCACATAGACCTCATTTCAGTCTCATCCACTACACAAGGTAGTTCGTAAACTGCCACTTCTGGAACATATTGCTGGCTTCACAAGGGTGTAGAAGAAGATCGTCACTCCTAGGTTCTGCTTCCAGGCACATATGGTTGGAAACAAACTCTGCTATGAGGTGCTCCGCCTTGAAGACAAAAGAAAAGGGTGGGAGGGAAATGAATACAACTCTTGCATCTAAACACTCCTTACGTGGATTTAAAGGAGGCCAGCTCTGCAGTTTGAACTAAAAGCAAAACAAAGATATTGCACAAAGCAAATGTCACACCCTATGTCAACCTACTAGAGCAGAGTTGGAGGATTTGTGGAACCAGCGGAGCTCAGGCTTGGTGCCGTCACATGACTGTAAAGCAAACCTATTGCCGCTGCCTTGGGCAGCAACACACAGGTTCTGCTGCCGAATGTGTTTCATCCAGGTGTAATTAAAGTGCTGACCCTGAATATGAGCGAAAAGGAGAGAGAGAGTGACCAGGAGGTAAATATGCTACATGTATAAGATTTAGAAAGACGCCTCAGTGGTGCTGACTTGAATCCAAAGAGGCCACATTTAGAAAAACTTGGTCTCGTCTTGGACTCCACACTTGTTTATAGTGGCTTGGGTCCTTTCTCAGACTTTGACTGCATTTGTCTTGGTTATTTCTGGGTATTTTTCTTATTCCCCCACCATAATTACCACAGTCATGACCACCAAACTTGCAAATCATCTACATTTTTCTTTCCTGTATAAAGACTAAGAAAAAATATAGACAAAAACAACTACTGTAGATCATTTGGTGATATTTACATTCAAATAATCTGTTTAACACCTACCTGCTTGCTGAGATCACATGTCTCAAAGGACAAAGAGCCGTTATGCAAAGCAAGGCATTTTCTTAAGCCACGATTGAAGACCTTAAAAAGAAAGAAAGAAAGAAAGAAAGCATTTTAGGAGAAGTGAAACCCCAGTAAACACAGGATTTGTTTACTGATTTACAAGAACACAAGAAATGGTGTTTTTATATTCCTATCAGACAGAATGCTGACACAGGGATATATGAACAGCCAGAGTACATACCAGGCCTTCAGCTTTCACTAAAGGAGCATCCATGTCCGGATAAACATTCTCCAGGTACCACTTGAAGCTTTTGCACTTCAGCTTTTTCCTTAGCTCAATCTGCTCTGTGAGGTTGCCAATATCAATGACCTTTTTATCCAGCAGGTGGTAGTAGCCATGGCCATAGAAAAGGTCCTTGTATTCATCCAGCCACACTTCAGCCACCCTTGCCAGGTTACGCTCCACTGTCTTCTGCCGGTCTTTGGGAAATTTATAAGGATTCTGCCCGCGGAAAATGTGTCCCACGCGAGAGCAGGGGACAATCTCGATTTCTCCGCCACACATCCAGATCTGTTCAAACGCCAACGGTGTACAGCACATCATCAGACATGCGATAAACACAAACGTGAAGGATGTTTCAAAACAGTTGTGACCAATGCTCCCCAGTGAATTAGCTGAGTGACAGACCTTAAATGAAATCTCCATGTTCTCCCCGCCCCACACATCCAGACCAGGATCATAGGTACCAAGTTCGAAGAAGTATTGTTTGTCAATTGAGAAAAGGCCCCCAGCCATAACTGGGCATCTACAGGACAGAAAACAAACAAAAAGATTACTAAAAATAGCCACTAGAGCTATAAACAAAACCCCCAAAACAAAACACCGATTTTACCTGATGGGATCAGAGATGGTCAAGTTAAACTTCTTGATATCCCCTGGTGGTACTGCACTCCAACCAAACACCAGAGGCCATTTGAAAACACCTCTTTGGAAGTTGTCAACCATCATATAACTGAGGATGAAATGCCACGACATTTTATTTTTTGGCCGTTACTGCACCAGACACAAGACTAATTAATTAACTATTCTATTCTCCAGTTACCTCATGTCCTTATCACTGATAACTTCAATAACCGGACAGGGCACTTTCTTTCGATCCAGATAGACTCTCTCCAACAGCGGCTCCAGCCACCCCACATTGCATTCAATATGGGAGTCGAGAAAGGTAAGAACCTCACCTGCATCAAAGGAAAGCAGAAGAATCCTGCTGCAGTTAAACATTTTAAAACCACAACCCTACAATGCTCAAAACACCCCCTCATGAGACACTTTTATTGATGCATGTAGAGAACATTTGCTGTAATATGAATAATAATATTAGAATTACTGCATATATTGCATGTTTTTAAACTTCTAATCTGAAATGTGTAAAAACAGGGCAAGGCACCTGACCGACTGCGTTTGCGATGCACGCTGGTGTCAAAAGAGTAATGCTACAAGGTGGATTACATGTTGCTGGTCCTGAGAACTAATCCACCACCCTTGGCCTTGAGGACTGCAAGTTCTTCCACTTATAAGTATTGTTTGGCCTCTGAGTCATGGCTAGATTCCCAGCTCCTTTTACAGTAATAGTCCACAACAAGAACATTTGGTCAGCAGAGCAGCAGGTTGTGTAGAAGTGCACAAGGTGGCCATCAAGGGTTCAGCTAAGACTTCTGTGCTTTGGGAAGTCAAATATTTAATACGGCAAACATAGTTCAAATTAAATAAGGCTTCCACATGAGTGTAGTTCAATTAACTATATTAGCCTGCTGACATTATTTATGACATCTGACCCTTGTTCCTACATTAGTTTACCTGAGCACACAATTTGACATATTAATGCATATTCTATTGCTGTCTTTAAAGTTCGTTTTTTTTGGGGGTTTTTTTTGGGCCGTATCCTGTAACCCGTACCTATGCCATGTTTATACACTGATAAAGACATCCTTTATAAGAGATTAGTCTTGAGCATACATACCTTTGGCAACAGCAGCTCCAGCTAGCCTAGCCCTGATCAAGCCCTGTCGCTCCTTCAGACGAACAATTCGCACTTTGGGAAACTGGGCCATGTAATCATCCAGCTGCTTTTTAAGATAATCTGCCAGAGTAAAAGCTCTTGGTAAAGCTATTGCATGCATGCAAGTTACACTCACGGCAGAGGACAATTAAAAACGACAACCTGAAAGCCAATAAAATGATGATCATTTATATTGTTGTTAAGCCTGCATAGATTATAATAGTCATTTTAAAAAAAAATCAATCATGCAATCAATCACTTAGGTACATGTAAAAGCAATCAATGGTTTAATCATAAAACCAATCAGCAGCTGTCACACATTTTAACACCTCTGGCTGATGAATCATGATCTAATGGTTTGCCTAACAATCTATATAGTATTTATTTATAGCATTTGAGCATGCCTGTATTTTTTACAATGCACAAGATATTCGAATAGCCAACATTTAATAACAAATTTGTAATCAACCCAACTGAGATACCCCATGGAGACGAGGCCTGGCCATAACGTTACCTTTTGTGCTGAAGTCATCCACCAGAATAATCTCTTTGAGGAGGTGAGGTGGAGATCTGTTGAGCACACTGTGCACGGAGCGGAGGAGCGTTGACCACACTTCATCCACGAAGCAGAAGATCACGCTGGTGGAAGGTAAGTCATCGTGGACCAGATTCTGTTCACACCTGAAAAACATAGCAAAAATTAACATTCAGCTTCGCATGCGGGGGGGGCAGCTTCGGAGATGACGTGCAGGAGAAGACTCACATCTCCGGTCTGGTGTCTGGAATGGCACGGTCCACCGGGATCTTGTCACTGAGGTAGACGTTAAAATGGCCTTCGTCCCATCTCTTCTTCACCTCTGCATCCTCTTTCCAGCCAACGAAAGCTGCCTGACCAAACTGGCCTATTGCGTTAGCATCTCTAGGACTGGAAGTCAAATCCAGAGAAAGCACTTTGTGGACACCTGATTTTCTAACAGCAGAGTTATTCTTGGAGTCGAATCCTTCTTGGAGAACGAATAAAGGCTTCACAGGTTCCTTCTTTTCATTCGCAGGACTTTTAACAGTCACGATGACCTGCTGCCTCTCTTTTGCATCTTCATTCTCTAGTCTTTTTACACCCTTGTTGGGAGGTTGTTCCCGTGTTGTTTTAATTGGGTGTGCCTCCTCACCCTGAAGCGGCTTCTTAACTGCTTTATTTGCCTTTGAATCCGTCTTGTCCCGATGACTTTGTGCGCCTTTAACAGGCTCCTCCTTTAACGCAAGTTTATTTTTCTGGGTTACATTTGCCCCAGCTACATTTAGATCAAAATGTACAGGTTTCTTCTTCCCAAGAACATCCGGATTTGGAGTCAAATTGTGCAGGGAAGCTACATTATCACGTTTGGGAACATTATCCCCTTGACTTTTAATAAAGTTCCTCTTTTGATCCCGTTCTTTACCTCCTTGTCTGTAAACATGGTCAAGTTTGACACTTGAAGTGAGTGGTCCTTTCCCCGCCCGTGTCCAGTCCATCCTCTGCACCGGGTGTTTAAACCCCCTTCTCGTGTGCTGCGTGGCCTTGAGCTGCTGTTTGAAAATCTCCTTTTCTCTTATCACACGCTCTTTTAGCAGCTGGGTATTCACTTCGTTTAGTGACAAGCGGAGAGCAGCCATGTCAAACAGCAGCCAAATGACAGAAGCTACGAACACAAACGCCAGCACCCTCCCACTGTCCCTTAAATATCGTCTTAACCTCATTATCGACATAGTTTTAATTTAAAACAAAAAAAAAAAACTAAACTAAACAAACAACACTCCGTAAATGTAAAAACACGTCAAAGAACCATACTTAAAGTGCCGCTTCTGAGGCAGACTTTTCTAGTCTTTGGAGAAGTTATCTGCCTGCGTGGCATGCTAGAAATATTACACGGAGCAGCAGCGGTAGTCAGTGTTGTCACTCATAAATACAGCAGGGTCCGACTCCCGTGGCGCAGCACGAAGGTACGATGTTAAAGCGCTAATTTTCCATAACAAAACGTACCGTACCGGTTCAATCACGTCCACGTCCGCGAGCCATTGCATCTGCCTCGAAATAGTCCACAAACTTTTCGACGTCAAAGAGAAAAGTTTTCGCCACAGGGTCTATCCACGCCACAACTTTAACCAGTTTTGTTTGAGGACGTTGCAGCCGACTTCCACATAGTCAGTAAACTGATTGGACGGAGTTTCTGTCCGGAAAGCTAGACAGCGGGAGAAACCGCGGACGGTACAGGAAGCTGGGAGTTTCGCCTTCAAAATAAAGCATTTTCCCCCCTTTTAAAAACAATTTTACAATCAGTTAAATACGAGGGAATATTAGGGCCACGTTTAAAAAATAAAATAAAAGAAATGAAAATAAAAAAGGCGAAATTTCGAAATTAAACAGAGCTATTTTTTTTATTTTAGTTTATTTTCAAAGGTCACAAAATAATTTCAGTTAGTTTTAAATTTTATTTTCCAAAATCTAGTTTTTAGTTATATTTTTTTCACGATTAGTTTTAATTTTAAATGAATTTTAGTTAACTGTATTGACCTTTGCTGTTACTTTTCTTAGAATTGTAACCTTATTTATTCTATGTGTGTTTATTTTTAGTCACTTTTAATTTTAATAAATCATAAATTTATGTTGGATATTAGATTTTGCAATAGTATTTACAACTTTGGATAGTTTTCTTTATTATATAATTAATTTCCTTTTTATTATTTACCTCACCTTATAATCTTATGTATAACATTTAAGATATTTATAAAGGCAGCTTGTGAGAGATAATTTTGGTTCCTATCTGACAGTATTTATGGCGTGACTGCTTTCAGAGTGTAACTTAAGTTACACTCTAAAAATAATTAGCTCTGAGTGTCATGTGTGTTTAAAGGTTAAAAATATAAAACTTGGGCTAAAGTCCCGCAAGCCTACACAAACCTGTGTCCCAGTTAAGACACACAAGATCTTTTTTTTAGAGTTTAAGAGTTAAGTTTGCATTTTTCTCATTCTTTCATGCAATAAAAATAAAAGTAATATCTACACCTCTACTCATTAAAAGTTGTAGATGATGCCATCATTTTTCTCCTCCCTGCACATGAACAAACATCAGCTGATTAAAGTCCAACAGTGCAGGAAGAAAGAGAGATGTTTGATCGTTGTTTGATTTAGGTTTCTATCTGCCGTCTGCAGATAACTGAAGCACTGTAACTGTAGTGTGATTACTGAATGAGATTACTGCAATACAGAAAAACATCCAGTAATGCATTAATTTTGAAAGGGTTACACTCAGCACTGGTAATGTTAACCAATATAACATGTAGTAAAAGCTCCTTATTAAATTATAGATGTAGAATTTGTAATTTTAGGAAGATTGACACTCCCTCATGTACCTACATTGTAACTACATCTACAAATGGATGTTTATTCACATTCAAGTAATTCTGAATGTAAATGAATTTTCATCCAGTTTTAAGTGCTTTTGTTTTGTTTTAATTTCGGATAGACTTTTCTGTGAAGATGCTATCCTCATTTCTGTGTTTCTTCTTTTCAGATACTCTTACTTTCTCCCACAGTTCATAGAAATACATTTAAGGTTAACTGGTCATTCTGTCTAAGTGAATCTGTGTGTGAATAGTTTTCTTTTTATGTGGTAGCCATGTGACAGATTTGCAACCTATCTATGATGAACCCCGCCTCTCACCCCATCACAGCACACACTGAATTGGATAATCAGAAGAAAATGAATATATACAGCATGAATTTGTAATGTATTCCTTTAGGTTAAAAGTATTTTGTAAACCTTCGTCTTTACCAATGATGCATTAAGCTTAAATGCATTACTGAATTTTATTTCAATTGTCACGCTCCTTATTAGAGAGAGAAAATTCCAGCTCAACCGAAATTATTTATGGAAGCTTGTGTCTACCACGGGACAGCAATGGTCAGAACTATTGCCTCATAGTAAGAAAGTCTTGCGTTCAAATCCATGATCTTGTTTGGATTTTGCAGTTTGCATGTTCTTACCCTTGCTTACCCTCACAGTCCAAACACATGCAGTTAGTATGTTAGGTTAACTGGTGATTTTAAATTGCCTATAAGGGTGCAATGTCTGCCTCGCTGTATTAGCTCTGCCACAGAGTGGCAGCCTGCCCTATGGCAGTTAAGATGATGTTTTCCTTCAAATAGAAGAAAATGGATGGATGTTTCAACACCACTAAACTTTTTTAAGTCTAAATTTTAGATTGTTATATCTAAAAATTAAGGTCAGGATTAGGGTGATGTTATGCTTTTTCAGTAAAGTTCTTTTTAATTAGTCGAAACAACCTTCTATAATTAGAATATATATATTTTAATATATAAAACTGGCCACGCCAAATTATTACAGCTAATTCTTTAAGAACCTTTACTTTGGAGGTTACAACCGGAAGCGCTCTGTTAACTCAGTTCCGCTTTTCCAAGATCACTTTACACCAGGAACAAAAGTAGAAGCTACGCAGGACGCGTAGTTTGACGGTGATGTGACAAGGGCTGCGCCTTGTTCAATTGTTCGGTCACTTTTGTTAAAACTAGTCTGACGTCATTTTTCTTGTTCTCATTTTTAGAGGAGATTACAATGCACACACCTAAATTGCGAGGGTGTTTTCTCCAGAAATAGTTGCATATTCTTATTGTAGGCGAGTTTTCTTTAAGTCACTTTGATCCATTAATCTAGGGCTGACTTTTAGATATGGACACATCAGTAGGATTTAGGAGTTACTAGGACAGCTTGTTATATTTAGCTTAAAAGTTTTAAACATGATTGACCACTGAAGCAGTCAGATTTAATTCAGATTGCCGTGAAATTGTGAAGACTTGGGTAATTTTCTGGTCAAACTTTAATTATTATTATAAAATATCAAGAATAGGCCTGTGTTAGTGCGCTCTTTATTTCTGTTATCAGTATTTCAAAACTGCAGTGTCTCCGCCAGATCTACTAATAGATCAAATACACTTTTGTATAGTTTCTTTTCCACTGGTTTAAATATTAATTTTGGCCTTTAGTTATTATAATATTATGATGTGAGGGATGGCAGAAATAAAAAAGTCTTCTTTTTTCCCCACTTTTTTTTAACCACAGCAGTGGATTAGTGTGTCATATTTCCAGTTATATCTGCAGTGCAGATCAGCAGGACAAATAGCGGGAAACTTCAATTCAAGAAAAAGAATTTAATTTGAGAAAAAAGACAAAAAATAACAAAGCATCTCAAATTTTAACCATGCCAATCCAACAGTAAGTCTAATAACACGAGGAAGCAGTTTTGCTATGTTCTATTTCAGCAGCATTTCACCACCATTATCTGACACCCTGTGCTTCTCGAGAGGAGCTGCAACACCTATCTACACAGCTGTTCAAAATTGACTTACAACAGGTGGCTGCAAAGGGACGTAACTCTGTTTGGGAGAATCTTGCTAACCAAAGTGGACAGTCTGTCCAGACTAATCTATCCAGCCTTTTCTCTGCCCATATCTCCAAAACTAATTAAATCCATAAATGATCTTAATTTTAGGTTCATATGGAGGAACAAATGTCATTATATAAAGAAAAATGATATGATTAAGAATTATGAAGAGGGTGGGGCTAATGCCATTGACTTTGATGTTATGAATGGTGTACTAAAATTGAAATGGTTAAGATCTTTCATTAGGAACAAAAATTCCTTTTGGAACATTATTCCCAATGTGATTTTTGGCAAAATGGGTGGAATAGACTTTTTGTTACGTTGTGACTTTGATTGCAGTTCGTTACCTGTTAAACTCTCAGCTTTCCATCAGCAGGCCCTTCTCTACTGGAAATTAA
>VUQR01005869.1:10093-23858 GCA_015108515.1 Hemichromis elongatus
TAACACATTCTTACTGCACAAGGCACTGATGGCAGGAGCAAACCCATGGGGTAACTTGGGCAGATCCACTCAGACACACACGCAAACTTGAGGCGTGTGCGAGAAACCGGCAAATTGCTCGGACCCGTTGCACCTTTGTAAGACATCTCTCACTGCCCCTCCTCTGATGCAATGTGCTGCAATACAACTTATTGTTCCCGATCCACCTGAGTGTTTGCGCGCGTGTGTGTTGATTTTTTTTTTCTGTGTGTCTTGGTTAAGGCCAGATTGGTTGCCAGGCAACACTAGGCAGCCTCAATAGGGAAGCTGTAGATTCTTCTTAAACAAGACAAACACACATACACACAAAAATAGAGTTTGGGGGGCAACTGGAGTGATTTGACTTGCACACACGAGCAAACGCACGCGCTGCGGTATATCGAGCATATAGTGGGTCTGACCCACTTCTCATGCTGACTGCACCGCATAGCTCCACATCCCAGATTCAGCACTCACATCAGTAAATCACAGGCGCAGGAACAGTTCGCTTAAATCACATACACATTGAGAGATTGAGCAGTGAAGAATGTGAAAAGAAAGGCCCTGTGACAGCACTGTCACTCTGCAGCACTATCCTTCCAGCTCTCATATCCATTATTGATGCCTGAGGCTTAGCTCACAGCTCTCTGCGTTCTATTATTTATGTCTGAAACAGCTGGCGGTTTATACACAGAGGAGCTAGTCTCTGTGGGAGTCTGGCTGGGAGAGAAAGAAAGCAAGCAGCGGGTAGTGGGGCTCACTATCTCCATGGCAACTTGTATCACTGAGAAAAAAAAAAAAATCTTTTTTTTTCAGTGCTGCTGGTGCACAGTTTTATAACACAGGAGAACTGCAGCACACAGACGCCCACTAAGAGCCTGATAACATCTCCGTAGTGATCTGAACAATAGCGTGAAAGCGTCTGCTCACAGTGTATTCTCTGACATTAGCATCAACTCTTCAGCTGCTTCCGCTATAAAAATGCCTCAATAACAATTATGTGTTTCTATTGTACCATTTGCATCAGTTTACATGTTATGGGAAAGCATTACATCCTCCACTGGCACAAACAATTCTCCTGCAGTAATTTAGCAGGGAGGGACCACTTAGCAGTGATTTTGCAATCTAGTCTATTTCTGTGATTGTGCTGGAGCAAAAAGTGATCCTTCTGTCAATTAAAGACAAACAAACAGTGCTGCAGGGCAAATAAAAAACTAGTAATTACCCAATATAATTAGGAAAAGTGCCTACGGTGTTTCCTGGAGCAAAAACTATGTTTTATTTTTAAAGTTATTTAGTTTTGTGACATTATTTCCTCTATTTGCGGATATATAACTCTAAATAAATTTTGTATGTATCCCATGAGCTGCAACCATAGACCGCATACAAAGAATGACATAGCCTGCAGTTCTGAAAACTACCATCTTTGTAATGAACACCAGGTGGTGACTAACCTGGTTGCAATGATTTAAATTATGTTATTACCTCAGTAAACATTTGATGAATTTATGTTGTAAACTACTTATCAAAAGTTTTGTCTAGTAATAGACAATTCTTCAATCATCTCTTTTCACTCCTGAGGTAGATGACTTCTTCTTCCTGAGCCTGTTTCTGCACAAGGTATCTTCCTGCTGAAAGGGAGTTCTTCCTTCCTGCTGTTGCCAAGTGCTGCCCATAGGGTATTGACTGAGTTTTGGTGTTTTATGTTTAATACCGAAGGGTCTTTACCTTACAGTATGAAAAGACTGTTGCTGTTAAATAGCAGTACAGAATATCATATCATAGTAGGAGTGTGCAGTGCCAACATGCTCAAGTCAAAGTTTTAAAAAGGGAAACTGCGGGGTGATATCACAGTGGCTATGTCCAACTTTTATACACAATCTGTGGCTGTAGCAGACTTATAGATGATAAGACTTGTTCTGACTTTGATTCCCTTTAAAGTCAGGTGAAAGACTTTGATGCTGGAGTATCCTAATGCCCAAGGGGCCTCAGGAGCTGACGCTGTAATTATAATATTTACCATCTAAGTTTTATCTGGAAATTTTTTTGTGCTATGCACCCTGTCAGATGCAAGCCTTAGCAGGACAATATATTGCATGCAAATGTGAGAAGTAATGAAGCACAAATACTTAAAAATTTTCAGGTATATGTACTTTACTTGAGTACTTTTTTTTAAATAGGCTCATTACTTTATATTTAAAACATTTGAAAGAAGATATTACCTCACATCACTGCACACCTTCAAACACCAAAATGACATGAGACAAAATTGAGGAAATAACCCAAAAAAGGCAACCCTATGGGTGTATCTATCATCAGGGCTTATTGCAAACAAATAGATGAAATTTGTAATAATTTATGTATCAATTATAGCACTATACTCAGGGGATTAAATGGGACAAGAGGATGACCACAGAGACGATTAATGGATGTAGAGAAGAGGAGGACATACTGAGGGTTGGTGTGAAAAGGGATGATGCTAGGGATAGGTTGAGTTGGGGGCAGATGATCTCCTAAAATGAGCAGTTAAAAGGAGAAGAAGTGTGATGTCTTATCCAGTGCTTCTCATTATTATTTGAAACACTGCTCTGAGTGGAGTAGAAAACAATTCAACTTTTCCTGTTATATCTTTCCATCCTTGATTAGTGGGCTGTGAGCATGCTAATCCTCTTACTGAGAGCTAAAAGAAAGTTATCAAAGCAAATTACCTCTTTTTAATTACCTATTGTCACGCGAAAGGAAGATATCTGAGGAATTACATTCGAACAGCAGATCTTTATGTGACCACACAGATTGGATTTAATAGGTTTTTCTCACATGAGGTGACACAGAAAAGCTTGAAAATGCGATGGTGCTCTGACCTGCGTTGTTCCACCTTGCTTCCTGTTAGTGGCTGTGGTGGTTGTGATGTCACTGATGGACGGGGCCGAGTCTGAACGGTTGCCTCCGGCCGCAGCGCTGGACTGCGGGGTGATCGAGGAGGATGGCATATCGCCGACGAGACGCGCGCTCCCCTCCACTTTGATGTGAGGGTGCCCCTCAGCGGCCATGTTGAGGATGCGGAGGCCGTTATAGTAAAGGCCAGCCAGCTGTCCCTGGTACATGTCTGCACCTCGCTCGCCTCCACCAACGCGCACTGTTGTCTGGCTGTTGAAGATGGTCAACTGGCGGCCTACGCAGACACACACAAACACCCGCAACCAAACACACAAAGAAAAAAGGTGGACAGGCGCACGCAAATACAGCCACACGCACACACACACACATTCCAGTGGTCACATACGTGCGTACATACACACAAAAGAGTGTTACACAATCCACCACCCCAAAGCCATGGTGAGAGGATGGGATAGATTATGCATGGCAGAGCAAATCGAAGCCGTGGAGAACCGTGGAGAAGGCTGAGGCTGAGAGAGATAAGAGTGAGAACGGAGAACCAGAGAAGGAGAAGTGGGTGAAGAGACTGAAAAGTTGACGAGGAGGATGAAGAGGCAAAGAACAGAAGGAGGAGGAAGAGTGAGCAGATGAGAGGAGTCAGAGGGCCCCGAGAAGACGGGGCTGACAGATGGTTGCTATGGTGATGGCTGTGCGGCACGACATTGTATTTGAAGGAGCGACAGACAGGCAGACAGAGAGACAGAGATCTAGAGAACTGTTGTCACAGCCCTATGAAGCATGCACAGGTTATAAGCTCTAGCACTGCTCACTGTTAAAGGGACTAGAGTCTAATTTAAGGAGCTCTGCTGAAGTTTAGGAGGAAAACTTTTACATTTTTTCAAAATGAATTGCTCTATTAGTCATTTCAAATTTACATAATTCTTACATGGCACAATACTTTGCATGTACTTTACTTTGATTACAAATTTTTTTTCAACATATAATCTTTAGTAAAATGCTTTATTGTTTACAATTTGATAAGAAACAAAATTATTTAATAAAGCATCTTTTATCAGTACTTCTTTTCTATTTTCTGATTTATTCACATTTAAATCTCTCCATCGTCCCTTTAACCTGATATTATCAGATACACACTAACAAGATACGTTCACAGGCACTACAGTTTACACAGTATTACACACTACAGCTGCCCAACTTTTAAATACTTAGTTATGGATTTAGATTTTTAGATGTTAGTTGATGGTGCACAATAAGTCAGCTGTCTTCAAATTGTATTTTTTAAGCTGAAAGTTTTAAGGAATTTTAATCAGGGTTTTTACCTTTGTCGAGTAGCCAATCGTCAACTACTCGACCGAGCCGATAGGGGATTCGCTGTCTGGCGATGGCCAGGCGCTCGTTATCAATGTTGCCTTTAATTTAGAGATGAAAACACAGTAGTAATTACGCACATCCAAACTTGGTACAGGAGCTGGATACAAAAAGAACAGCAATGAAAAGAAAGTAATGGTCTGCTCATTGTTGGCATGTCACTGTGTTAAGGTCAGCTTGAAGAGAAGAGGAGCTGAATTCACTACGTTTCCACCGAGCGGACTCTTACTCTCTGTTCATTGGGTTTAATTTAAAGAGACATTTCAGGGGTTAACATCTGCAAGAGCACAGGGAAATAATGTTACAGCTGTCACATACTGCCTATATGACTGACTGAGTTTAGTGTTACATACTCACACACACCTCACAACAACTAGCATTTAGCATTTTGGCTATGAGCTACCTAAAGCCTCATTGTGTTAAAGACTACTAACTGAGATTACCACTTTAAATATAAAACCCAACAAATATAAAAACAAATACTATACTCAACAAAATACACTTTTTTCTTTTTCTTATTTTTACTCTAGTTAAACATTTATCTCAAAATATGACATGTTTTTAAATTATTATTTGACCAAAAATGCACCAGCTGTTATTATTTTCTTTTATGGTGAGAAAAACAACTGTATTGAATATTTTCATAAATTACCTTTAACACTATTTAACAGGCCTAACATAACATAGCTGGCTAGTATACAAGCTATTGTAATAACTACCTCATTTTATGGTTTAAAAAGTCATGTTTCATGTCAGATCACACATATTTCATTTCAAACACAATAACATAAAACAAAGCTGCAATTATATGTCTCAACCTCAGTGTTTGAATATAAACATTGAAAGAAAACACTGATTAGAAAGTGAGTTGAATTGGACTAAAGTATAGCTGGCGCTGTCCCCGGGACAGGCAGTACTTAGACGAGTCAGAGGGTTGGGCCTACACGTGCGGGGCAGGGCCTACCTGAGGGATAACGCTCTATGACCGGCAGGTCGTCCAGCTGGAGGGTCGCATTGCCACCACTGCGGGTGAACCGAATTACGTGGTACTTCCCATCGTTGACAAACTTGGAGCTCTCCTCGATGTTGATATCGTCAGTGCCGACATTAAACACTACTCTAATGTTGCCTTTGTCCTAAGGAGGAGGAGAGGTATGACAACATTTTATCAGACGTGTAAAGGACGTGATATTACCAGTTTAATGTCTTTTGGGTATGCATAGCAGAGCGTATGTGACCAAGTACTTTGTGTATTTAATGGTGTGAAAGGACCTGGTAAGTTTGACTAAAAACCAACAGTTGACAGCAGACAAACAAAGCTTTGAGCAATGAAAAACAACACTGTGTTAAGTATGGTGAATTTAAATATTTGGCCCATGCCTGCTTAGCCAGCAGCTGCAATTGATTTCGTTAACTTTGAATGTCTAGGTTTGCTCAGAGTATTAAGTAGTAACTATTTAAACAATGCTGAGATGGAGCTGGGCTTTGGGTAGATGACCTTTGAACCTGGATTAAAATCTGCTCAGGTTAGTGACAAGCTTTTTTGTAACTTCATCTCGGACCTTTAAGGAGTCAGTCTTTCGCATCCCAGTCATAGTCTAGTGGTGTTAAACATAATGGCCCTGGAAAAACCCCAATCCAGCCCAGTGGACAGTTTTGGAGGAGGATATACATTTTGGACTCTTAACTGTATTTTCATAAGTTTCACAGTTTTCCCTAATGATTAACAATTAAATTACAGAAAACTTCCTGTTTTTTCACTATCGACTATAATGATTTATGTTTTGTTCTTTTTGTTTTTTTGTTTGTTTTCACAATGAGTTAACAGTTAAAAAAAAGGAAATTTTTTTTGGAAATTAACAAAACTTTTCCAACTTTTTCTGTAATTCTGCACATTTGTCCATTTACCACAGCCAAATTCCTTATCCTGTAGAAAGATTGAGACATACTGTTGCACTTCTTTTTTAATATTAAGATATCTCAGGGATTAAATGTGTAAGTAAAGTTAATTACACTAACGTAAAGCCTAGTTCAAATCGCCATATGTGGTCCTCAATGTAAAATGACTTTGAGGTCTTGAGGATGACATCAGTTTCCTGCCAAAATAAGGTTGCTTTATATTCTAAAATATACCGATGATGGTATAAAACACCTATAGCAATCATGGTTTATTTTAATGATGGTAACAGTGCTATTTTCATAATCCAATTTGAGCAAACAAATGCTTCAAATTAAAACTGCTCAGTAATATTTCACAATTTTATGGTGCAACAAATAAAAGCTCGATTGTGAGGACATGAAATCTTGTGAAGGTGTGTGAGAATTTATTTTAGGAGGTATTGCTCACCACTTGTCAAGTACCCACTGCTGGGATGTTTAATAATGTCCATGTGCCTGTTATGACTGTACACGTGAAAGTTTATGAGAGCTTGCTGGGACAAGGTTGATCACTGAGGGCACCCAGACCCTCAGTAAAATACACAAGTGAATGCAGTTTTGTTGGCCTTAATTTATACTTAATTATCATTTAAGAGAACATGTTATGCTTTTTCTTATTTTCTGTCCTATACATACTGCTACAATAGTTCATGGTCATAAACATGGCCTAAGTTTCAAATAATAAAGTCAGGCTATGAACAAGGAATCCTCATGATTCCAAAGCTAAAGCTTCATACTGCTCTCAACGCTCAGCTAAAGACAGTTTTTTCTACTTTTACGGGGGACATCCCTGATATAGTCATCTGATACAGGTGGCTCTCCAAACCTTCAGTTTGTGAGAGACAGCCAATCAGAAGAAAGTTGACCTAAATAGAGAACATTACCAGATTTTTGGTTGAACTGAGGTACTTCACATAAGCCTGCTATAATATAAATAACGACTGTTTATCTAATGGACACCAAGAATATGAATATGGAGCTGGAAATGAGTATATTAGGTCCATTTTATGCATGATCACTAATTGTTTCACTAATAAAATCGATTAATGTAATTATGCGACCAGGAATCAATAAACAAATAGCTTCTGTTACTGGAAGCGAGGAATAAACATGTCCAATTCTTTTATAATGGGATATAATTTACTTATGAGAATTCATAACAAGTATTTTTGGTTTAACCAAGTAAAATATACAATCTGGTTCTGCCATAATTACATGTGTCATTTGGAGTAGTGGACCATCGTATTATGATGAAGAGTGAACACCTTTAATACGTATTGAATGCACACCCTTCTAATTACAAGTGTGGTCACTGTAGCAATAGCTGACTAAATTAATACAAACTAGAAATATTACATGAGAATGATAAATCACATATCCCTTGACAAATTGTTGTACTTACTATCTGCAGCTGAAGGTAGTCTCCCAGGCCGGATGCGCTGTCCACCCGAAGCAGAGTGGCCTTTTTCTGTTGAGTGCTGAACCCGAGGGCAAGCCGGTCAGCCCTGGTGCTGGGACGCTCGTTAGGGGGCCATGTGTAAATCACCAAGCCTCCATCACGGCCAAAGATATAAGTGGTTCCAGCTGGTCCAAACAGATAAAAAAAAAAAATGTAATTTCAGGTACATCTGTATGTTGTAATGGTGCTATCTGCCATCAGAGGTTGACCACTCCAAACACAAGGAGCATATTGGAAAATAATAACAAAAAACTTTAAAATGTCACAGCTGACTGGCCTTTTATATTCTGAGAAGTCCTTCTGCAGGCTGTTTCCCAAATTACTTATCACCATTACTGCAGGAGGATGACTGTGTAAGTGACTCAACCAAATAACAAATCATATAATTGTTTGACTCATAGGGTGACTTAAAAACCATCCCATATCTCTCTTCTAAGGGTCTGGAATGATGATTCAATGTTTAAAGCTAGAGAGTGTGGAGATCTTTTTAATCTAAAGTTACATATACACACACAGTATAGAAAAGCCAGTTGAGGATTTGGTGTTTTTGTTCAATATCAAAATCAACAGTTGACAGTGCCCTCCTGTGGAGGCTGAGAAAAAAGGCACAAAATGATGCTGTGATTTGGTGTTTGAAAGCAAATCATCCGACTGCAGCATTTTCACATCTGCAGTTCTGCACCACAGTGAAGATTTGATTAGGTTTAGTTCTTGCAGTTTAGAGAGTCAGTCGCTGTGATTCACCAAACTCGGTTAAATCAGATAACAAACCTGCTAACAAAAGGCAAATGCATGATTAAACCAGTATGATCCAAATGCTGGCAGATAACGTTTCTCAAGTTGTTATCTACTTTGAATACAGCAGATATCAAACTCTACACTTGAGCTGTCTGCAGCACTAAAAAAACTGTAATCCCCCTGGGCTTGGGAAAGACCATAAAAGCAAAGACTCACCATCGTTACACAGTGGCCCGGCATATGAAGTCATGCTGCAGTCACAGGTGAAGCCCTCCCACTGCTGCAAACAAACTCCCTGATTTGAGCAGGAGTCTTCTTGGCAGGTAGTGCTTGGACCTGCAGCGACAGATGTGGTTGGGTTGAAGGGTGTAAAAGTTAGGAGAATAGAAAAATACCCATAGTTTTGGTTTTGTGTGGAGCCCAATGTGTTTACAACATTATCAGAGTACAGTGTGGTTATTTTTAAACTGCATTTCCTTGAAAAACCTTTGCAGCTTCAAATGGCTGAATAGGCTTTTGTGCTGTAATGACGTTATTATTAGTAGTATTAGTCAGACTAAGATGTTGTGGATAGGCTCCCATTCTTTAGCTTTACACTAACAGGATCCAGTATAAACATAAATGAACCTAAAGTGTGTTATTTGGTGAAAAGAGCCAAATGTGGAGTGCATGCAGGTAGTAAGGTTAGATGAGTGGGGCGAGGACAGGAGGGGAAATTAAACATAAGAGAGCGGAGTTATGTTTAAAGGCCTTCATCTCAATACTCTTCCTTGAGCAGTCGGTCACCATTCTCTCCCTGCTTCATGCTAAACGACTCAAGAGGAGGAGAATGTCAAAGTGCTAATCTTAGCTCTCCTTCGTTGCCCTCAACACAAGGCAAGGAGGAAAGAGTGTGAAATGATTCACAAATGGAGTATTGAAGTTGAGGTTAGGAATCAGTAGGAGGGGTTAGAGAGCATGCTGAAAGATGGTGGAGCTGTGGTCGACTCAAGTCAAGCAGTGGTAATGTTGCTACTGTGATGAAATCACTACGGTGGCTAGGAGAGGATAGGTCTCCTCTGACCTTTGACTCTGGATCACTGGGATCCACACAACACTGGACACCACTGGGTAGTTTTAAACACACGCACACACGCAAGCGCGCCACACACACTCGTACACACATTTTCTCAGCTTCACACACACACACACACACACACAAGTGTCTCTTACATGCTCGCACAAAGCGATATACCTTGCAAGTCAGCTTTCATCAATGTAACTTTTGTCAGCCAAACAAAAAAGCAAACAAGCAAATTAAGTTAGATGGTTAGTCAATGCACACAGATGCCTGTGAACTACTGAAAGAGTGGATCAGAGAGAGAAAACACAATGTGCAGAAAGACTGAGGAGGAGATGAAAAGAAAGAGAGTAAACTTTACATCTAACAGGCCAGGAGCTGGGTTAGTGGGTTATGCTAATAACAGAGAGCATGAAATAAATGAAAACTGAAAGAAAAAGCAATTGGGACACGGGGCTGGAGCAGATCTGCCGCTGTGTCTGCATCTCACCTTCACAGCCCCTCTCCACTTGTCCCATGGTTGCCAAGGCATCAGCCAAAAGGTCCGGGAGCCGTCCATTTAGATCGACTGTTGCTAAGCAACCCTGAAATCCCTCACGGGAGTGGACCAGCTTTGGCAGGTCTCGGTACATCTCTTTCGAAACTCCCCCAATGTACAGATCACCTGTCGAGGAGCAATACAGTGAATGGCAGCTTCACAAAGCAAACATGAGCTGTCTAGTTTTGCATGACTGTATCATTAATAATATTGCAATAGGTAATAAATTACTTTATCAATTGATTGATGTAATCACATAGCAGTTTTATCACAAGTTCAGTGAGCCCATGACCTCAGAATTTAGCATCTTTTTACTCTTTAATTTTTTTGATAAAAGTGTGTATGGTAAGAAGCAGCTACCTCCAGAAGCTGGATCGTGCAGACAACTGGATCTGCGCCGCTTCGTGTATACGAAAAGTAACTCTCCCCACATCAAACACCAAACACACACTCCCAATTTGGCAGTCTATTTAGGCTACAAAATTTCTTACCTCTCCCTCTGACATGTCAGTGCCACTACTGCCCTACATCACTGCCTGCTGTTTGCAATCCCTTCACTATTCCAGCATCCACCTGTAGATTCCGGGGGGGATGTTTACTCATCACTTCTCAATTTTATATTTAACATATTCAAGGGGAGTGATGAGCTCAGAGAGTGCCTGCCAAGCTACATTCTGCTGCTGTAACAAAACAGTTTAAACGCGAGCTGTCTGACTGACTTTGTTTACTACAAAGACTGGAAACAGGGAGATATGGCTAGCCTGGTTCTGCTTAAGGTAACAACACCTCCAACTTCATTGACTCAGAAGTCATCTAGCACACAACCTCCACAAACAGCTAGTTCGTGTTTAAAACTAAAAGAGGTGCAGGTATTACGGTATATGCTCTCATTAATAAAGCAAATAGCTTTATCTGATAAAGTCGATTAAGATAATTAAGATTTATCTCGTGTCAGCTTCTGTATTTAACTTTGAATGCCTTTTTTTTGCGTACCCTTTAGGTCAAGGTTCTTG
Source organism: Hemichromis elongatus (assembly GCA_015108515.1). NCBI lineage: Eukaryota > Metazoa > Chordata > Actinopteri > Cichliformes > Cichlidae > Hemichromis > Hemichromis elongatus. The sequence continues at coordinate 21,124 of VUQR01005869.1, forward strand.
GCACCCATGGTGGTCTGCGTGGTGATTTTGGTGTCAATCTTGACTGTGTGGAGATTGTTAGTGTCTCGGGATATGTGCACATTGTGCCAATGGTTGTCATTAAGAGGACTGTTAGAGTTGCCCTTAATCAGGTGTGCTCCGTTGCCCAAGTCGGAGATGTAGTGAAGGTAGCTAGAGAAGGAAATAGAAAAAGAGAGGGGAGGAGATTAAATAACTGAGAAGTGAAAAGGGAAATGAATCGTACTTGTGATGAAGAACAACACAGGGTCATCCGCTCCGGGGCATTATTATCTGTCTTTTAGAAGCTTAATTACAAGAATAAAAAAAAGAGCTGCGTGCCTTGTGCATTTTTCATATCATACACTTAACAACCCATTTCAACCTTAAAGTCGAGAAATTTTCTTTTTTTGTTCATCAAGGACGATCTTAATTGTAAATTATAAATTTCTGCCGGGCAAACATTAACATTAACAAATAAAACTGCCTTTTATGAATAATATTTTATTGGATGACTTAAGGTAAATATCACACACAACTTATTGTCCAGCTCACCCTTTAACCAGCTCTACCACTATGAAGTCATTGCCGTCTCCTCTGTTGAAGAGGATAAGACCGTCTGGGGATGTCGTCTTGAACTGCATGAAGAGATGCATGGAGTAATAGGCCTGCAGCGTGGGTAGGGTGACAAAACTGGAGCGGGATCGGAAGGTGACGGGGTCGGCCACAATGCTCTTATAACCGATAACAGCATTGAGCTCGCAGTAGTCAATGTCGCCGTTCTTGCACAGGTCAATGTAGGGCATGCCGTTCAGCGTCAGGCCCTGAAGGTGGCCGATGAAATTGGAGGGCACGGCAGGCATGAAGCGTTTCTCGGTCACAATGCCCGTCTCCACGTTATGGAACTCCAGCTGGGTGTGGTCACCCGCCATCTGACCTGGTGGCGGGGTAAACTTAAGAGGTGAGGGCTTTGGAAAGGTGGGTTTCAGGTGGAACTGTTCAAAACTAAAACTACAAATATTATTTAATTCAACATCCTCACTAAGAATAAAAGACAGACTAATACTAAAGTAGACACTGGTGCACTATCATGACCACAGTCACAATGCAGTATGATTGTTTTCGCTTACACAGGTACAGATGCTCTCTAAAAAAGAAATAAAACCCTTAATGTTCAACACAGAATTCAAGTGGATGTCTACACTCCAACCTAAGACCTGGAAAGAGTGTAATTTTATGGGGAGAAAAAAATATATAAGTCAGGCTGCTGTGATTACCTTCAGCAGGCTGCAGGTCGTCCACGCTGAGTTTGAGGCTCTTGCCACGTCGGACTACCCTCACTGTGTGCCACTCATTATCATTGAGGCTTGACCCAGCAAAGATGGTCTCTGGGCCTTTACCTACACATAGCCCAGAGCACCATTAACATATTGCACAGAGATGAGAAGAGAGACAGAAAGAGAAACAGATACAGAGAAAGAACCAGAAGAAGAAGAAGAGAGCCAGGTAGTTTGAGTAAAAAAATAAGGACAGAAACTGAGAAAATGGAAGCTAATAGTAGCAGGGGGGGACCCATTCATACCCTGGGGAGACAAACACCTCAGTGTTAACACACTCTTTCCAGACAGACAGATAGACATATAGACAGACAGGCTTCTTCGCAGATATGGAAGAGAGACAGATGACGTGACACAGACAGACAGAAGGATTAACATAAATGGATGTTGGGGGTGTCTAAGACTGGAGACTGTGAGTCACAACAGGCCCACGCTGAGACAATCCATCTGTGGACAGATCGCACCGCCATGACGTCCACCTACAACCCACACATGCATATACAGCACATCCAGACCCCCTTGACCGCCCAACAGCCCTCTCGCCTCCACACTTATACTTGTTCAGGTGGCCGAATGTAGGAGATTTGCTCCTGCAATACTGCAGTCAGCCTCATGGTGGCACTAGACACACAGTGGAACATCAGAGTGCTCTCCAAGGTGCTGATGTGCTGCAGAATGAAAGAAGCTGAGCTGTCCTCTCGTGATGTCTCTCTCTCTTTGCTCATCTACCAGCTCATATCTTCACATAGTTGACTGCACACATTTGACAGGCTGACTGTTCCCCAATCCTCAGTGTCCCCTTGCTTCTACTCTTTACAAGCACCCCACCAACCTTGAGCGCAACTCCCACTACCTCCCAACACACACACGCATACACTTACACATACTCCCCTTCCCTCCACTTGGTTTGAGAGTCTGCTTACAGTGACCTATAGGCGGTAATGACGGGGGAGGTGAGAAGTAAACTGACCCGAACGAATTCTGCTGCAGAAAATGTCAAGCATGCCGACATCAATCACGGAGGCACACATGCGGGCACATACGCACCCACACAGTCACACACACACATACACATAAACACAGGTAGAGAGGCACAGAAATGTGGATGTACAGGCTGCCGACACGCAAACATAATTAAGTCAATCAAAATGGATGTGGTGCGAAATGTGTGTGTGCGCATTTGTGAAGCTAAAAGAGTGTGTTGGTGCGCTCGGAGAGCACACAGGGTTCCCCTGAGGAGACTCAGCTGTGCTCTGGGCATGAGCATCTCATCCTGTTACCATGGATCATTGCCTTGCACTGAGTGAGGAAAAGAGTATGTGCATGTATGTGCGAGTTTATCAGTATGTGTGGCTTTTTTTAAGTAGTAACTGAATACTGAAAAAACGAGCAGACTGATGT
>VUQR01005869.1:29125-59795 GCA_015108515.1 Hemichromis elongatus
TGTCCCCCCCCTCCACACACACACACACACACACACACACACACACACACACACACACACACACACACACACACACCGCCCCAGCAGCAGCGTGATGTGAGTATCAAACCCTGTGAACATTTTAAAAAGCACAATTTATCCTAGAAAATCTTGACATGTCATCTTTTTGACTGAAAAGTAATAATTCTCAGCCATAAATTCAAATTCATCGTTTTACTACTCCCATTATACTTGCTATTAAAATGTGTCATTAAAAAATAAAAGTCATCTTGGAGCCAGAGCGTGGCGAGCATCTTCGTTCATTAATGAAGAGAGAGGGGGAACAAAGGAGTGAGAGAGAGAGAGAACGAGGGAGGGGAAAAAAGGGAGGGAGACACCGCAGGTAGAAGGCATAAACATGGCCAATCACTCTCTCCATCTGCTTCTCCATCTGGGCTTCCTTTAATCCACTGAACCACCAGTTAGTGACCCCTCAGTGCACACAGAGAGGGATGAAGTAAGATATACACAGAGCTGAGGAAAAGAGAGAGATAGATGCTGCATTGCTATGATAAACATACACACCGTGGATGTTTGTCCTATGAAATAAAACATTTTCATATCAACTCCTTTCAGAAAGCCTGTGTGTGAGTCTGCATGTGCATATCTCTTGCTAGATGATAGTACAATCATCACTTGAGACGCATCAGCGGTTATGGCACAAACAACATTTCTTCTCTTCTTCTTGTCTGACTCCCATCTCGCTTCTTCAAACAGGCCTGTATCAGTCCCTCTGCCAATCTTTCCTGCTTTCCATTTCTCCCCCGCCCTGGTCTCATACCATTTCTCATAACTCTCTCTCTCTCTGTCAGATTTTCTTCTCCCATCTCCCATTCCTCCTCATCTCCTCACCCGCTGTCATATGGCGGTTCCAGCCTGGTGAGTCCACCTTCCTCTGTCACAGCTCCTGCTCCCTGCTTTCTGCACACTTCCTCTCCCATCGATTCCCAGTCACTGCATCCATAGCAGTCCAATATCCCTGTCTGCAGCCTTGCTTCTTCCCACCTCTTCTCCTTGACCTCTGTTCCCTCTCTCCTTTCCCACTACTCTTTCTTTGATACAGAGAATATGTAATCTTAAATAAATACACAAAAAAATACAGCCAAAGATGGAAAACTTGCTCCGTTATAATTTGTTGTTGAGCTAGCAGACTCATTTTTTCCCCTTGCCCTTATTTTTTATCTTCACCTATCCATACAGTATCTACTCCTCTTTTAATTTTCAGCTTCCTACACTCCATCACCAGGGATGTAGTGCAAGGTAAACACATCTAGACATTTAATATCAGCTTAAAGAATTAAATAATGCTTTAGTCACATTTTTATCTATCATTTTATTTTACGTGTGCACCTTTTTTTAATGCACCACAGTAAGTACAAACTAAGCATAACTCAAAGTCACAAATTACCAAAATTTTTACAACCAAATGATCATAACATATTTTAAGCGGCTGATTTATTTGTGATCTTAATACTTCTGTGCTTCCATCCCACATCATCTGTCACTCATCCCTTTGCCATTACTCAGTGTTCTCAGGCAAAAAAGCAAATGACAAAGCTGTCATTATGACTACAATTAGCATCATGACGTATTATTAAGTTTTCACCCAATGTGGCTGTGCAGTGACTTTAATTAACCCCCTTACTCATCTCCATTGTGAAAAGGAGACATTAGCATTTCTCTTGCTCTTCGTCCCCAGCCTCCTACCCTGTTATTCTCACCTCTCTCACAGGAGCGTCCCAGGTAGCCTGTCCCAGAGCAGTCACACACATAGCGATTCCAGCCCTCCCTGCAGACACCGTTGTGCTGGCAGGGGTTGGACATGCACTGTTTGGGCAGCTCTTTGGAGCATGAGGGCTTCACTCCCACCGCCCTCTGGGTCTCAGCCAGCCGCCGGATGTCTTTGCTCTGCCCATCCACAAATAGATCTCTGATGCAGCCTACGTACCCGTAGTTCAACAGCGCCGTCCACACCTAAGGAAGAGGATGCCAGCGTTGAGTCATGACTACTGGATATTTGTCAAAATTCTTGCAGCACTTGCTGCAAACTAAATACAAACAAATAATGTTTGTATCATCACTGTACAGCTTTTATTTATAATTCCAACCATATTTATATTTTTTACACACTTTGCATAAATAAGGTATTGGGGTAATCTTTTTTTTTTTTTTACAAAGCACTACATCCTGTTAAAAGGTGTTCATGTAAAAACAGAAATTGGTTTAAACTTGGTTATTTCAACTATAATTACTAACCTTTTGCTGAAAATCATTCTCTAAACACTGATTGCATATCTATGATCCCGGACTGCAAAATGCATATAATGCATTTATTTTAAAGTTAGTTTAATCTTTTTTATTCCTATTATTAACACAAAAAGTTTCCCAAATATAATTTTTTTAAAATTAATTTCAATTATAGGCTCACTAATTATTTTCTCAATTAACTGATAAAAAAAAGAAAATTCCATGTGTATGTCAAAAGGAGAAAAAAGTAAAAACCACAAAAATAACAACAAAACAATCAAATAATCTGTATATTTAGTAAGATTTTTTAACCCGTATTTTTAAGACGTACTTGTACTTATATAGCTTTTTGCACTACAAGCCCAATTCACCCATTCATGCAGCTCTTTAGTCTTTGCCTTAAGTGTTTCTAACTTTCACATACATGCTCATACCCTGGTGTGTGCAATTTAGAGTTCAGTGTCTTTGGTAAATACACTCCTGCATGTGGACAGGAAGAGCTGGGGATCAAACCGCCGACCTTTCGATTAGCAGACACAAGTGCTCAGTAAGTTGTTGCTCAGTAAATTCACTCAGTAAGTTGTGGTCACTAAATTAAATCACTATTGATTAAGTACTGGAGACTTACGGTCAGATTGACCCTGGAGTTAAAATACTACCAAATTACTAACAATAAAGGGTGAAAGGCAGCAAAAAAAATAAAAAATTCATTCTGTGCTTGACGATGCTAAATGTTGCCAAGCACGGAGAGCACATAGTGCAAAGTCAAGAAATTTCTCTACTTGTGTTAATTTATTTGAATGCCAGAAGAAGTAAAAACATGCTGATTGCAATGGCAAATGATTTCGTAATCTGCTGGGGGAAATCAAAAATGACCTGAAACCTTGAACTAAAAGAAAGCATTCTATGCAGGTAGAATTAAAATGTTTCTTTCAAACTTTTTTACCCTCTGGTTCTTGATTTAATATTCAAAAGATTCATTTTTCATACGTTTTTTTTATGGCTTTGTGCTACCCAAAAATCAGCTTCATGGCGTTCAAACTCCCTGCTGTTTTTCACATTTCAGGACCATGGACAGAACAGTTTTCTGCCCCAGATCGCTGCCAACCATACAAGCAGTATAAACAATTACTTCTTTTTAGTGTACCTCTTTAGGTCATACCATCTATTTTAAACTTCCTCTCTGCATGGCACTTTTTTAATTGTGCCCACAATGGTGTTAAAGTTGTTTCTTTGTAAGAAGTGGGACCTTGCTGTTTTGATGTATTTTAATGAACTTGTGAAACACCTCCTCCAACGCCTCCGATTCTACCGCAGAAAACTTCTCGTTGGTTTGTGATGCCATGCTGTTTCCTGAGAGAAATGTGTGCGTAAAACCTACACGTTTGTCAGATTACAAGTAACAGGCTGCAGACGCGTTGTTAGCAGCTCTCTCACACATTCTTATCCAGCCTTGGAATGCCGGACTTTATTGAAATGAAATTTGTCAACGTAAAAAAAAAAAAAATAATACAAATCTGTGTATTGTAAGTAGATCACCAGCAGAATCAGACATTCTGTTCATGTAGGTAAAATGTCTTAATATGGGGGGTTTAGGTTACTGAGTATTGTCTGCAACTGCAGCACTTTACTACAGCTGAAGGTGACATCCTCTGCCAGTCCTAAACATCCACACTAACTATATTAAAACACGGGAAAAAGTGAGGAATCAAAGGTTTGATGTTTGCTAGTTATTTTCTTTCAATTATTTTAGCTAGAATGGTAATCATAGCACATGATAGCTACACACAAACCTCTGTTGGGAAGATGAGTCCAGCGCGATCCTCAGGTAAACCTCCGAGGTACAAGGTGTCATCTAGGTCCAGGATTTCACTGTCTCCCGGGGCTGTGTATAGTGTTCTTACGCTGTTCACCGAAATGGTTCCTGAACACACCGCCAGACATCAAAACAACTTCAGTAATCGTTATGACCTTCAGCGTGAACATCCTCATCACAATCACCACTGTCATCACCAGCACCATCACCACCACCAGCACCACTATTATGAGTGCCATCATTATTATCTTTATCATCATCTTTGTGCCTCTCTTTGTACTCCTCCTCCTCATCACCACCACCACAAATCACAGCTACAATCAGAAGTAATTGAAATTCTACACAGTCCTCAGGTAGTCCCTGTGAGTTAAAATGTGCCACATTTAACATTTTTTGCTAATAATATATTTCCTTTTTGAGCAGTAACGCACGGTTGGAGCAAACAAATAGGATTCCCACTGAGAGGAAAGGCAGCTTCTACAGACCCCTGTAATTAACACAGTGTTTCAAGCAATAACTATATGCTCATAACAGTCTGACATATGTAAAACATCCCCATCTGTAATAGAACTGTACAGTACTGTGCAAAAGTAAAAAGTCACCCCTCATTTCTTTATACTTTGCAAGGAAAATAGAAAAAACGAAGCAGCAGTTTATTAAAATACATGCAATACATGCATTGAAATAGAGTATTGTAAGCCAAGAACGGAGTTTGTACAATTTAAAATGAGTTTAAAAGTGAATGATATTACAACCTTTATTCTTCAACACAGCCTGAATTCAAAGGCAATGCTTTATTTTAATTTCTTTAAGCAATCTTCAGGAATAGTTCTCCAAGTTTCTCAAAGGACACTCCAAACCTCTTCCTTGGAAGTTAGCTGCCTTTTGCTATGTTCTCAGTCAATATGATCCCACCTCAATAAAGTTGAGGTCCAGGCTCTGGGGAGGGCAATCAGTGACTGATGGTGTTTTATTGTGTGTTTTTCTACCCAGATATTCTTTCACTACATTGGTAGTTTGCTTTTTGTGATCATTGTCATGCTAAAAAGGAAGCCATTGCGATCAGGTGCCGTCCAGATGGTATTTCAAGGTGGACCAAAAACTGATGGTACTTTTCAGTGTTCATAATTACATCAATTTTAACAAATTTCCCAACATCAATGGATAAAACGCATGAGAAAGCCTACAACATTTACGACATTCACTACTGTAACTTCCTCCTAACCTCCTCTGCAAACTACACATTTGTCACATTACGAGTAAGAAGAATAGAAAAGTAATGAAAGGCCAGATCTCTTAGGTCCTGTATCTGGATTTGCTTCCTTTTCTTTTGTCATAACGTTCAGATGCTGTTCATATGTTGTAGATACATTTTTTCAAACCTGTCACCTCTTCTTTTGTCCTCACTTGTCCAACTTTCCCCCACACTTTTAATGCACACACTTTTCAACCCTTACAGAAACATACCAAGTTTTTGGCTCTTTTGGGAGTCCACTTTGTTGGTGCAAAAATGCTACTTTATGCCCCCCAAATTGTATTAACTTTGGTATTTTTAGTTCATTAAATTAAAAAACATTTGGAAAAAACTGTGTGTTTTTGCAACAGGCAGCTAATAACCCCAAAGATCCCTAAAGATACAATTTAAAATTGGTTCTTTGCTAATTTTTCTGTTATGCATAGACACAACAAATGTAGTAATTCATTGGTCAGTCTTAAATTCAAGCTTAAAAAACCTTCCTCTGACAGTGGTCTGCACAAGTACAAAAACTGGACTAAAAATAAATTAACAAGTAATGATTGTCCAATAAAAAACTTCGAAAGACGTTCAGAAAGCCTGGGGAAGTGTTGTTAAAGACTTTGCACAGCACTTAATAGGCTTACCAGAGAATCTGGCCTTAGCAGCAAACTATAAATAAATGATGGGTGGCTCAAGACTTTTGCACATAACTGTAACTGTAAAATGATTTTAAGCCATTGTGCAAGTATGTTTTACATACCTACTGACAGTAATTGTGACAGGAAGGAAAGGTTTAGAGCAAATGTGATTATGATGTCAAGTAACATTAATGGGTCTACCAGTTGGACACGAAACAGGCCACCAAAAGCTTTAATTTTAGTCTGAGTGTAATTATACGAGCACATGAACAATAAAGTTGACAGACCTGCTGTATATGAGTTGGGTTAAAATTGTCAAAATAAAACCCCTTAAAGTCAGATTCAATAGAAACAGGTGAATTAAATACACACAGAAGGCAGATGGTTGCAAAATTGGTCATGTTAATCTGCTTTTGCTTCAAAATGTATACAGCTACTTATTATCTGTCAGTTCAACTTTTGCTATTAGCGTCAGACTTAAAAGAGCTGTGATTGTACCTGAGCGTCCGTCTCTCTGGAAGTCAACATGATACCATTCTCCGTCATTGACCTTTCTGTCGACGGCCTTGGTCTTGGTGGTTCCTGAGCCCATGTCCAGCAGTAAGTACAGGTGTCCATCAAGCATCTCAATGGCAAAAAAGTCCACCTGTAGGTTTACCAGAGAGAAGTGTAATGAAACAAAAAGGAACATTTGTTCAAGCTGTGAAAACGCAAATTATAGCTGCAGATGTGACATGAGTGCAATTTGTTCAATTTACTTGTTTTTGAATTCTCATTAATAAACTATCTATCTCAAATTTCTAGAAGTCGGGACTTTCATTTGCTTAAAATCATAATTCTGCAGCCAAAGCTCAGAATATCAGTCACGATTATAAAGTCACTGTCCTGTTAGAGAGGATGATTAAAGGTAGCCGTTTTAATGAACTGAATTTTCAGATGCAAAATCTTTGTACACATTAATGAGCGACAGGTGCGTTGGAGGAATAAACTTCATTAAAACAGCTCAACTGAACGCCCGCATGCTTTTCCGGTTATTGCTCGTATACTTAATACTGTACCATTCCACCTTCTTCATAAGTAGCATCCCTTCATATCTATCTAGATAATCATTCCAACATCCAGCAGACTAAAAAGACTAATAAGATGAATTTAGCCACCTTGCAGTACGTGAGTGGCCAGCCAATAATATTCTACAAAAAACAAAAAAAAAAAGTTGTTTTAATTTATTTTTGTTCTTCATAAATGGGTTTTGTAGATGGCTAGATGGATTTTTTTATTATTTCACAATGAGTTTTGAAAAATGTACACTCTGATAATATCTAATACTTTAGGTTTTGGCTACATGTTACTCCCATGAGTCTGCACTTTGTACTATAGTAACCAAATATATATCTACTAAACATCAACACTGACACTAAAATTGATTTTAACTTTTCTTACAGCCTGACAGGCCAATATACAGTTAGCCTAGAATGTTTTTTTACCTTGATGGTTGGGGGTGTGCGTGGATCCTTGCGCTGCTGCTGCCGGGGTTTGCCGTGGCTGAAAAGCATCAGCCCACTGGGCTCTGTCGTCCTGAAGTCAAACGAGATGGATCCCGCCTTCTTCGCTGTCCACTTGCTCAGTGCCACGTAAGACTCTGGGGTGTCAAAGGTCACGGGGTCTAGCGTTGCTACAATCTCACACTTAAAGGACACCACCCCACTTACCTGGTACAGAAAACAGTCGAGTTGTTAAATTGCTGTAGTGACTATCTGGACCAGTATGGTTCCTTTGTAGTCTGAGACTGAAATAAAGCCAGATTCCAGCTGTGAAATGGCTAAAAGATAAAAGCTTGTGGGTAGCTCTCAAGTATATAATCCCATTTACATCTCACAGGGCGAGACATGAGGTTTAGCTACAACAAGGTGTCTGTATTTGAGAGGATCCAGCATTGTCTGGCTTGGTGGGCAATGCTGATTAAAGTGCATACCTTCATCTTGGGGTCTCCCTGTTTAGCCAACCTAGACAGCTCCAACCGTACATCGTTGTTCTTGTACACCACCTTGAGGGGAGAGGATTGAAAGAAAATAATGATATTGAATGCTGCTTCACTTTTAACCAGCACATATGACATTTCTGATAGAGAAATTATTAAAGTTATGCTACACTCTTATTAGTAAGCTGGGTGAATGTATCTCTCTCGCTATGTCTCTGTCTCTCTGTCCCTCTATCTGCTATCTGCCATCCAGGCATTATGTAGTAGCACACAATGTTGCTGAACTGTTTTCCTGTAAGGAGGCACTCACATATCAGTTCCTAGGATAACGTTGGGGAAAAATGTATAAAAAGGCTCGGCAACAGTAAGACTGATTTACTTTTGAGCACACATCGATTAATGTTTAACCTAATTAAACACATTTTCTGTTTAAAAGTTCTGATGTTTTTGCTTGTTTGGCACAAGCAAGAACCTAAAGACCAGCATCCACTCCAGCTTCATCTTTTGAAAACTCCCATTTGTCTCTGCCACCTGCATCATTGCTTTTACATCTTCTATTTTCTTTGCTTTACTGTTTCTCTCTTTGCTTTCCCTGACACAGTCCGCTCTCTGACTCAGTGTATAGAGTGTGCTTGTGCTGAGCATTCTGATGTTGAGAGATGAGCACACACAGGCACCGCTTTATTAATCCAGACCTCCTTCTATGACCTGTGAGCAACCAAATACTCCTCTGCATTGGCTCTGTGTTTTAATTTTCTGCATGTCAGGTGCTATTGTGTGTGTGTGTGTTTAGGGCAAGAGGGTGACTCTTGAACACAGTAAGTGCTTCAAATGGTCTTACGGTGTGGGTGTTTATGGGGAGGAGTGTGCCTGTGCTGCATCCAATGCACAAAACCGTTACAGCCGTGACTGCTCATGCATATGATGATTCGCAGCATACATCTTAATTTGCTCACATGGATTATCATATCATCGTATTAAATATGTAAATGTGCCAGTGGAGGGTTCACTTTGACAGCGGCAGCCTCATTTAAACATCATCACTCTTAATGAAGCAACACAGAGTGCATTCACTACTGATACAGATAGCTCTCTGTTTGGCACATCATCTGTTGGCTTGTTTGGTTGTTTGTTTATGCCTCTGTGTGAATCTGCGTGAATGAAAGGGAGACTCAGACAGGGTGTGTATCCGATGGGCATAAAGATGTCTTTGGGAGTTTCGTTGTATTAAGCGCAGCATATACATACGCATGTTTATTTGCGTGCGGAAACTGTTCCAGCAGAAATATTTGGCCATATAATATTACACTACGACCGTATTTTTGTGTGCATGCATGCATGAATCCCTGCATACATGTGTGCAGTGTGAGTTCTTGTTTCTGCGGTGTTGTGGCCCATTTCAAGCACAGTGGATGGATGGAGCATCTCTGTGGCGTACCTAATTAGCATGTTAGTGCTTAGTGCTGTATCTACTCCCTCAACGACACTCATCACTGATTCTCTCTGATGCTAGGGAGGGTGTGTGTGTGTGTGTGAGTCTGCCAAATGGAAGCATGTCGGTGTATGTGTGCCTTATACGATATTGTGTCTAAAAATGTTTGTGTGATGCACGGCAGGAGAAAGAATTGATGAGAAAAAGGAAAATCAAGGTTTCTTAAAAACTAGGGCTGTACAGAAATATGTGCAGCATGACTTTATGAACCAGGCTGTGCAATAAGTTAGAGTATAAGAAATGATCGCCTGGACTATAACAGTAGATTTGAATTTAAATGACTATTTCTTAAACTGGACGTTTTACACATGCAAAGTTTAGTCCTTTGCAAATAATTAGTTTTGTTTTTTGTTTTTTTTACCTATCAAGCATGCCTCCCACCTCTTTCAGACATCCCATGAAGTTATTGCTGACTGGAGAACCAGGCAGGTCAGCAGTGCTGGGGCTTCCTCCCACGTAGAAGAAGTCATCAGAGCCTAGCATGGTGTAGTCCTCCTGTGTGTAGCCCGTGGTGGTCAGGATGCCGTCCACAGAGATGGTCACCTACACAACAAAGCACAGGGAAAGGACACGCTATATACTCACACCAAAGGCAGCGCTAAGCGCTAGCTAGGCGCTGACCAGCCAAATTAGCCCCCGTTGCTCTGGTAACCAATCTATATGCATTCTGGCAGGGAGAAGGCCTGATTGGTTTTGGGAATTGGCCACTTTGATTCGGAGCAGTTGGATCAGTGCTGGCTATGTGGTGTAACTGAGTAGTGTCGCCTCTTTGCTTTGCTGATATAACCGGCGTCAGAAAAGTGATTATGCACTGCTAAATACCACTCACTCCTGCAGGTAGTGATACACTCCCATTTTTCTTTTGTGCACTCTGAGTATTAAAACTGCATAATCTTCTATCTTCAGCCTATCAAGAGCAAAAAGTCTATTGTAAATTCAGTGTGTGATTAATAAAGTTCTGCTAAAACCCAAAGCTTCAGGGTCACAATTGGTAGACTGTGTCTCTCTGTACCCAGACTTCAAAGCCAGTTTATTATTCTGTGACTGCATGGTAAAAAATAGACTAAACCATAGTGATTTTGCTAAAAGGTTAGCCTTGTTTATTACAGGAAAAGCCAACTTAACCCACATCAGTGAAATTTTCCAACTTATGTTTACGGTTCATGCTCTAAGCTGCTTTACGGTCTAGGCAGAAGACGCAATTTGATTTATTTCCTAATATGCTAACATGATTTTTCCTAAATGCTTTGCCTAAAGTGACACTGGTGCTCTTACAATTTAATAAGCTCATTTTGGTGTGTAATAGCCTGTACAGAGGCTTTTAGGTGTCACTGATATCCAATCTTGTCACACTTAAGTCACCGTTAGTGGTACATTATCACTCTGATATTCTACAGTACATTACTGACCATGTCTGGCTGCCCATAAAGGTTGTGAGCTCTTTATTTCCCCACTACAATAAGTTCCCTCTGACTGCTGGTGCTTATCATTGCCAGGCAAACGTGCCCAGCCAGGCAGGTGTTAGTAAGTCTCCGCAGGCATCTTCGTGCTATGCAATAAGGTGTTAGTACTATTTACTTGTTAGTAGTTGTTAGTTGTTGCACTGCTGGCAGCCACAGAAGTGTTACTTGTGTCAGGCCAAGCTGTGTTGGGTTACTGAGGTCAGGGTTCATGATTTCAATGCAGTTAGTCGTTGTGATGATGTTATGTTATTGTGTTGTTAGGGTGAATTGTGATGATGGTGTTAGTTGGTTAGTTAGTGGTCTGGGGGGGGTTTGTTAGATCAGCGAGTCAGGATGACAAACACACAGATTTAATGCACACGCGCACAGGTGTTAGATGGGTTACAGCTTATTCCACACGCACACACACATAAATATACAAACATGCAGTCTGTTCCTCTCTCTGCATGCAAGCACTAGCAAAGAGGACACAATGGATAAAAAAATACAAAAAAACCCCACCGAACAACATACGACAGGATGAGTTAGAGGCACCATGGAGTACATGCAGTGGAGGATTAGTGGAAAATAAAAGAAAAATAGAATTTAAAAAAAAGAAGGGAAGGAACCTCTCTATCCACTTTATGGACCAATTAGAGAGGGGAAGGGTTTTTGAGTCACGCCATGCAGGATGGGGGAAGGGGGGGCTCGTCATTTGCGTGCAGGTGAGGGATGAGCCAATCAGCGTGGGCCTACATGTCAGTCACAAAGTGATGGGGTGAAAATAAAAACAGTAGAGGTAAGGGGGGGAAAGGATTTATAGAAAAAAAGTGGTTGGCAAGGAAGGTGGATGTGGGCTTTTTAAGCGTAAAAGATTACCAACCGCATTTATCCTGTTATTGGTTTAGTTTTGATGTCTATGGTTCAAAAGGAAATAGACACGGGGCAAACCCAAACTAAGAAACAATTAGAATGATATCTACCGAACAATGGAGTTTGTTTACCATAGCGTGTCCAATGCCTGAGTGCTTTGTAGGAGAGGGGGAGAAAGGAAAGCAAAAAACTGTGAACAGAACAACCTCGGGAACAAAAAAAGGAAAGCTAGAAGGCCTCTGGTGAGGTTAGTAGGTTGGTTGGAGTGGTTTCGCTAGGAGAAGGGCACAGGTTAGGTTAGTAGAATGAATCATTCCATGGATGGTGGTTAGTTTCACTAGCAGGTTAGTAAAGTTAGTAGTCAAGTTAGTAGTACAGACAGGCAAACGGTAGAGGCAGGGCACAGGTAGGTTACAAACACCTGGGTGCTAGTGACCCTGTATGTTCTCTAGTCCACTCCCTCGCTCTTTCACTCTCTCAGTCATTCACTCACTCAAACACACAATTGAAAAAGCACTCACCTAGAGCTGAGAGCAGTGCAGGTCTGCTGGTAAAGACACTGTAAACTAAGACCAAAACCTCAGGTATTTTCTTACTACATCTTAATAGCATCACTGCAATTGGACAACAGACCACTGGCCATGGTTTCTACACTGTTTAGCTTCCTTCTGTTGACTACAGTCTTTTCAGCTCCGTGTGGCCCTGGAACACCTGCACTGTGGTTCATCAAAGTCAAATACAGAGCGAATCTATTTAACAAGGAGTCAGAATTAATTCTGCAACTAATAAACATCTTCATTTGGTTAATGAGTCAATTATTTCTCAAGCAAACTAAATTATTGTTTTGGCGTAGCCTTTAGTATACACGTTTTTTTTTTTTTTAAATTTATTATTGCTTCATGTAGCTTCTGTGCTTCTCATCAGAGAATCAGTGCCATGAGATATGAGGAGTGCTGGGTTGCCCGCACCTATAAACAATCCTGTACAGTAAGAGTCAATACCAAGTTTCTGAAAACCCCAGCTGAGGTGTTTCTATTACATGATTGGTCAGTCTAAACTTCACAAATAAGTTAATGAAATAAAAAAACAAATACAAAATCACAATGTTCTCACATTTGAGATGTTGGAATAAGTATTTTTTTTTCTTGACAGCTTAAAATATTTTCAAATTATGCTTTACTTCATTCTGCTATTTGCCAAGCATTTCATCAGTAACGTAAATTGTCTCCTCTCCTCTCTGTTTGGTCGCTCACTCCTCCATCTCCTGTTGTTTGGTTACCTGTCTCAGGTTGCGGGTGACCTTGACGTCATGCCAATTGTTGTCGTTGAATTTTCCGTTGACGGGCTCCACCAAAGCCTCAAAGGCCCCAGAGCCGAGGTTGATGACAAGTGACACTGCCCCAGTCTTGAGTGCCAGGTTGACGTAGTCAGCTGACTTGCCGGTGTGCAGCATGAGGCCATTGCGCTGCAGTGTCTTGAAGGAGAGCGTTATTTCATCACTGCTAGACTGGATGGGATTGGGCGACAAGTCGTAGCAAAAGTACTCTGAGCCCTTGAAGGTGGCGACGTACTCCTCGCGAGCTGAGAGGCAAAGGGAGGGGAGGAAGAGGGAGAAGAGGAGGAAACAGGGAGAAAGTACAAAGAAGCATGAAACCATTACAATGTTGCCAAAGCATTATCATAATGAGTGGTACATTTTCCAAGCTATGTTGCTGTTTCCCACACTGCTCTTCACAAAATGCTCAAAGATGATAAAATGGTGGGTGTTCATCAGAGCCAGCTGAGTAAAACAAAGCTCAGCTGGGCCTGGTTAAATTTGATTCGGATATGCAGTACAAAACATATTGTTTAAGATGCTGAAAATGCTGTTATTGTCAAGCAAAGCCTCACTGATGCCAGCACTTGGAAGAAACACTTCCTTCTATACCTCTAATTGTACCACAGAGTGGTGTGTAAACAAGCTTTGATCATTCATGTGGGTTAGAGATTAAACAGTGTGGATGTGAGGGAGACAGTCGTGAGTCTGTAGCATTCCAAACTCGTTACGAAACCTGCCATCCTCTCTTTTGAGAGAACAGCTGTGCTGGCAGTCTAAAGTGATGTGGTCTTGTTTGACAACATGGCTCCTTTCATGATGTTTGTTAAATGCCAGAAATGTGTGTGTCTACTTATGTATGTGTGGCGGCAGCAAAGGTTAGGGAAGTTTTTAAAAGTGAACGGCAAAAACCAACGATGAAGATGGAGAAGAGCAGCCTGCAAGCATAATGGCAGCCAAAGCAGGCAGGAGTGGCCAATTAGAATTCAGTAACAGGCAGACAGCCAGTAGCAACTTACCTTGCACACCCTTAGTGACCCACAAGGACACTAGACCAAGGTTTTACAATCCATCATACTTAAGCTCGCATTCACTTATCTGCTCTCACACCTACACACACTACTCTATACGCAAGCCAGCAGCAGAACAAATATGCACACCTACGCACACATCCGCAAAAATGATCATACTATTGTGCTGGCATAGACAAGTAGGGGCGACATTATCTGTCTCTTCACCTCCCCCCACCTTCAAAAACATCACCCTTCCTCTGCATCTGCTCCAGTGTTCTCCTCACCACCATCCCTATATCTCTCACACCTCCCTTCTGGCCTCATGCCACCATTCCTCTCCTCACATCTTCCTGGCCTCTTTTTCTCTGCTCTGTGGAGCCTCTGGCATAACCACCATCTTGTAGTTCACAATGACGAAGGGAACAGAGGAGGATTTAGCACACACTCGGTGAAGCTGGAGCAGGAGAGACACTTGGTAAGGAACTGCTGGAGAGGAGAAAAGGGGGGGAAAGATTGCCATATAATGAATAGACTGAAGTGTAATAGGTTATTAAGGTAGTGAGAGGTAGAGAGAGGAGTGTTGAAATGGAATCGGCCGCACTTGAGTGAATATAACACAGAGAGAATAATGAGAAGGAAAAAGTGAGAATATATCACAATTCAAAGGCCAATTGTGGCAAATTGTCTTTCTTTGCTTTTGTTGCATGAAAAAAAAATCCAAAGTGTGAATGCCAATATATGAGTGAGAAACAACACATTGTGTTGTGTGATTCCTTCCCTCCAGCATGTTAATTAAGAGTATGTGTCTGCATGCCTCAAAGAGAAAAAAGAAAAACTGCATGCGAGTTCGCATTCAAGCGTTTGAAAGTGTAGACAACTATATGCTTTTTATGTGTGCATGAAATGTGCGGGGGCGTGGGTGGGTGCTGGTCTCTGTAAATATTGGTGTATTGCTGTCAGAAAAGCTATTACCAACTCAGGGCCTCGGGCTAGTCTTTACTGAGAGAAGCGAAGAAAAAGGAGACCCCCACACACAAACATACACAGAAAGACCAGCCTCAAATGTTAACACAATCACACATACTCACTCGCTCACACACACGCTCGCAAACGGAGGCAAATGTAGATGAGGTGGCAGAGCGAGAAGGGGTGGGTGCGTGTTGTTCACAATGAGAACACACGCAGCCGTCCAGCAGCATTGTAGCGGTAATTTACAGAGGTGCCATTAGGTTTCAGTGTGGTGCTCCACCATTCTGTTGCTAATTTACAGACACGTCATTAGAGCAGACAGGAGCACATAAAGCATCTCTGCATCGATCTGGAAGCTCTGGCCCGCAAACACTCACTCCTTGTTCTATTACATCACATGCACAACAGACGCGCGCGCACACATTCAGACAGGAAAATGCATATTGGGTGACACAAACACAAGAAAGACGTGCATGCATGTGTTCGCTGCGAAGACACACCTAAAACACACAGAGACGCACACGCTTTCAAGTGGGCAGGTTGGAGTGGATCTGCTGTAGCTCAGATTAATGGAGTGAGTCAGTATTAGCTCAGAGTAAACAGTGAGACAGACACTGACATACACACCACATGTCACACTTCATCCTGTGGAAAGCACTGTCGATCAAAACAAGCGAGTCGGAGAACGGAGGAATACAGTGAACGAGGGGGAAACAGTTAAATGAAGGGGGAAGAAAAGGAGGGACTAAGATTGAGAATTATAAAAATGTTGCTGTGGAGAATTTTAAGTACTTTACAATTATGTTCTAAATGACTATAATTACAATTATTTCTTTTTATTTGTTTACCTTTGGTTGGATGTGTCATATACCCTAAAATTTTATGATATCTGAAAATAATTTCATTGATGCGATATCATTGCTATAGCAACATTACAAAAACTAGCCCAGGCACATCAGAGCACAAGAGCACCATGTCATAATTTAGCATCTAATAGAGGAACTGTTTTAATAACCTTCAACCAAGAACAGTGCTTTGCAGAATATGCAAGAAAATGTTTCCCCACAAAAGGCAAAAACAACAAACCTGTTTCACGACTTGACGCAAAGACAAACTGTGGACTATAACCAGGCTACAAGGAGGATATAGTAGCATCTGGTGATTGGATGTCAACCCACATGTAGCCACATGACTCCACATGTGTTGTTGGCATGCTGGCTAGTTGCACTTGCTAGTTTCATAGCTAGTTGCAACCACATGACAGGAAGGTCACATGGAATGGATGGAAATTTTAAGCAGCTGGTTCAAAAAGCTTGACCCGCATCCGAAGGTAAAAAATATTTTCCATCTTTAGTATCTGATAATATTTGTGCGGCTTTTGAAAAGTTAAAAAGTCAAGTTACTTTAACTACCATTGATAAATGTGTTACGATACCTGCTAAACATGAAATTACTTCAAATTTCCTGGAAAAACACTAGCAAAGCCATTGGATTTATGTGATGTCACTTAATGTACTGCTGGTCACTACTGATGCACTATAACGCTGCTGCTACTGCTGGCTCATTGGGTCAGTAGCTTCAAAGGATAGGAAAATACCTTTCATTAACTTAAACTACACTTCTATATTGTCAAAAATGCTGGAAATTTTTTTGAAATATTGTGATGTCATTTTGTGGCTTTTTCTCCCACCCCTACCTTGTTTTTTCTGGGCTGTGTGTTTGAACAGCTAAGCTAAGCTTATCTTTAGCTCTGAGGTCTCTTTTTGCAATAACGTACCTAAATTATATTACGTGATTAAAGCAAATTTTAGAGTTAATTAGCTTTGAGTAACCGTCATTTAAAGTTAATTAATGGATATTTTTGAGGAACACTGTAAAAATTGTTTTTATGTCCATTCTTCTTGTTTTTTTAGTTGAATAAAATTAATTGGCTGTTCATTTTTACCAAATGCCAAACATTTGCTGGCCTAAGCTTCTAAAATGTTCTATTTTTTGGGTCATATAAATACGTTGGGATTTTACACCACTGAATTTACAAAGTTATTAATCAGGAAATTCATTTTCTTGGATATCAGAAAGCTGTTTATTGCATTTATTTACTATTTTATTTACCACTTTATAAAATAAGTGGTTGTATCAACATTTTCTTTTTAGCTGAACAAGGTAGGTGCTCTTTTGAATTTGTCAGCTGTGAGCACTGGAGAGACAAAGAGCTGTGAAAATACACGTGTGCAAGTAATTCACACAACCCGACTGCTGGTAGACAGATCCAACAATTACTTTTAATTTCATTTTAAACACTCAATGATCAATAAAAAAGCCCACCAAGGATGCAGCACTGCTGGGGTTTGTAACGTGTAGAAAAATGCAGCAACTGAACAGCAAACTATTGAAAAAGTATGCTCTAATGAAGGTCAGTAGGCTAAAACACTTTTCCTGAAGTGTCTTTTTACCAGGAAAAATATGATTGAATCAAAAACAGCTTCCTCCACTGCTCCTTGATGACTAATCCAATCTTCTTTTGGCTGCTCCCTTTAGGGGTCACTATAGCAAATGATCTATTTCCCTTCCCTCGCTTCCTCTCTGTTACATTCTCTCCTGTCACACTAAAGCTCCAGATATCATTGTACCTACATTTAAAGTCCCAAGTCACACCCCTACACTCCCAATTTTCCTTCTGTCTTGCTGCCTACAAACACACCTCCTCACTCTCTTCCTCCTCAGTAGCACAGTTTTCACTGCTCTGGTTTGGAAATCTTATTGTTCATTCTTTAATTTGAACAAAGATTATACGCTGGGTGCCCTTCCTGATGCAATCATCCCTGTTAATCAAGGGCACTAGGAATAATCTGGTTTACAGGCCCCATGGTTGGCTCAAAAAAATAAACAAAGAAAATGATCCACAGCTTAGCAAAATATGCTTTTCTCAAATCTTGATCTAACTAAAGGTGTAATGAGATCTGTGCAATTACATAAAGCAACCTTTAAACAAATTTACACAAGGCGACAAGCATAAAACTTGACAAAAAAACCTTGCCACTGTTATGCAAAAGCCTATCAGCTGAGATTCTCCCATCATCTGTCAGAACTGACAATTAGAAGAGGAAGACAGGCTTTCTACTGGATTTTCAATTACTCCACCTTCATACAGAGAAAAAGAAAGAACAAAAAAAGGCAACAGTGTCGAGAAAACTGAGCGACTTCCTGGTAAGCTGTGAAAATATGTCAGTATTAATTGATTCCAGCTATCAGTTGAACCTTTAAAGTAAGTCTTTCTACTGCTGGCTGTCAGGGGCAAATATATGTAGGTTGCAAAATGGTCCAAAACACACTTCAGTGACTGCATTTGCAGAAGCAGAGGTCTGTCTAGGAACAGGATAATATGAAAGGAACTTGTACAAAATAATGAAGAAAACTTTGAAGGCTATGTGAGGATTGGGAATAAGCATAAATGTAAAGATGGAAGGTGATTGGCATTAGTCCTTGAAGGCTATCATTAAGCTACTGCTCTAATGAATAAAGCAGTCCGTGGGGAGGCGAGGGGGAAGAGAGGCAGCGAGAATAACTGATCTGATGGTTGCTGCTTCAGAGACCAGCTGCAGCTGTACCACCCTTCCAATGATCAAACACACATCAGTTGGATGTTTCTGTGTGTTTACGTGCTCATGGCGAGTGTGTGTTGCGTTTTTCTGCTCGTGTGTGTCCTCAGTGTTTTGCACGCTAATTTGTCATTTCCATGGCAACCCACTGTTACAGGGGCTACACCAAATATGAATGTGTTTGTGCATGTGTTTCAGAGAAAGAAAGGGGGGGGGGAGACAGGAAGAGAGATGGAAAAGGAGGGTGAGAGAGAGAAAGAGTGATTGAGTGAACAGTACATTATCATGGACAGCTGTACTGAATCAAAATGGCGGATGGAGGCTGGGAGCACGTCGGGGGAGCCTACATTATACAGCACCTGATAGAGGGAGCAGGATGGAAGGAAGCAGGGAAAGAGGAAGATGCATTGGAGAATTTGAAAGGAGAAGGAATAAAAAAGGGAGAGCTGGAGACTCATTGAGATGGGCAATGCAGAATGGAAGAGAAGAGAGGATAAGGTAGAAGGAAAGAAAGACGAGACAAGGAGAGGGAGTGGCAGAGAAGGAGGGATGGATGGCTGGCGAGAAGTAAAGACAGAAAAATGCTGGTGTATCTAAATCCTAGTGTAGCAAGCCTCAATCATGGCAGCCCTGTCATTCTGAAGATAGCACGCTGCAGTTCCCTTGCACCTCGTTTTTAGCCCACCATGCAGTTCTGCTATCAGCTCCTCTCAGACTGTCCACACATGCAAATACACATGCACACACACACACGAACGCAGCACAAACTCAAGCATCCTGCACGAAGGCATCTTCTTAATAACAGACAGGTGGATTAACTATACACTCGTACACTATACAGATAGATGACCAGCATTGGAAATGTATGTAAATGTATGCTAACATATGCATAGTTTCCATATTAAGTTAAAGTGTGAGAATTCATACAGTCGAGTTCACTAAAGGCTGCAAATGCCGTTTCCATCTCTATTCGGTGATATACAGCATCTGGCTTTGAAAGCGATTGGGCTATCACATCACAGCCAAGGGAGCAATACTGTAGAGGAGGATATTACTGTCAGGACACAAGTGACAGATTGCTCGTCTGCAATGTTGATGTCTTATTTCTTTTTTGTTGTTGTTGTTAAATTGAAAGCATTTATTCCCAGTATGAAATATGCACTTTAGAAAATGCTACATCAGCACAGAAAAATACCATACTGACCTAAAAGTGAAGAATAGTGCAGAAACTGTGTGATTTGAAAAATCACCACCAATATAGACACCTGTCTGAATGGTTTCTTCTAAATGCTCGTCATTTTTTGCAAATCTTTGATGAAAGGAATGTTTTATATAACTTGTGCAATAGCAGGAATGTAAGGCTCACAGTACTGCTAATTAATCTAGTAATGTTGTGATCATTTTTATTATGTTATGTCACGTCACTTTTGTTCTTCTGGATAGGTTTCAAGTGCTTATGGAGCGGGGCGATTGTGGCTCAAAGAGTTGGCAGTTTGTCTTGTAATCGGAAGGTTGCCGGTTCGAGCCCCGGCTCCAACAGTCTAGGTTGTTGTGTCCTTGGACAAGACACTTCACCCGTTGCCTACTGGTGGTGGTCAGAGGGACCAGTGGCGCCAGTGTCCTATAGCCTCGCCTCTGTCAGTGTGCTCCAGGGCAGTTGTGGCTACAATGTAGCTTGCCATCACCAGTGTGTGAATGGGTGGATGACTGTAATGTAAAGCGCTTTGGGGTCCTTAGGGACTAGTAAAGTGCTATATAAATACAGGCCATTTACCATTTATGTAGCAGCAGACCACCATAGCAGAGGCGCCCAGTCAATGTGATGTCAGTAAAACAAGTCTTCCTGTAAACATTGTGGTGTATGGGACACAAAATTGAAACCTGCCACTTAACAAATAAAGGTCACATATTTTTGTGCAAGTAAAAGATTAAATAGATCTCCTTATCCTTGGTATACTATATTAAGTTGGAAGTGGCTCCAGTGTGTAGTGGTTTACACTTTTGCCTAACAAGCAAAAGATCACCCAGTTCATTTCTGGCAGGAGAAAGAAGTGAAGGGCATCCAGCATTAATGTAAAGATGGAAAGTGATTGGCATTAGACCATGAAGGCTCTCATTAAGCTTCTGGTCTACTGAATAAAACAGGCTGTGGTCTCTTCTGAATAAGGGCGTTAATACTGCATTAAGTTATTAAATTGTTTTTTTTTGTTTTTTTTACCTTAAGTACAACACTCAAACAAGTTAGCACTATTTACTCATTTCAGGTTGAATTTTCACACTATTTTAAATAAAGCCAACTTTTCTTTTTTTTCTGCAGTGATTTTATTGACTTGAAAGAATCAGCTGCAAATGAAACCATTTGTTATTTACATAATCATGATAATCAATAATAAGGATTTTTTAGAAATGTTCTAACAGTGAACAGCTGCATTTTACAACTTTTGAGAAGAAGGAAGCAGAAAATCTTTTGTATATTTTGTATGCACGCTGTATTTTGGTGTCATTTCCACTTGACATCCAGCAACTTTTGCATTCTTTTGTGGCTGGCATGGAATGATAATGTGTGATAATGCTGGTTTTTACTGAAATTTCAATGACAGATCAATGCTGAAGCCGAGAGATTTATAGATTATATGGATGTGGATGTTGCAAAAGCTTAAAAAGACTTGAAACACTTGAAAGAAAAGCCACAATTGCTTTACTGCCTGTCCTATACCAGCACTGATCAGTAGTTTTGTCAGAGTGGTGACACCAATCTTTCGAAATACTCCAGCAATAATGGAACACCTTTACTCTTAATCCTAATCAGTGACAGGGTTGTAGGGACGTCAGATTAGCTCACGACACAAACATTGAGGTCAAAGGTCAAAACTTTAATTTTTTACGGTTTAGCCAGTCCTGTTGGTTGGTCATTGGATAATTGTGCAAAGCTAATAAAAAGTCAAAATCCCTTCATAAAACAAATTATGGTTTTGAGATTGCATTATAGTAAATTCAATAACTCTTGGACTTTTTATCTTTAAGCTACCAAACCCTGCTTACAATGAGTGGTTAGGAAAACCCAAGCTTAATCTGGACCTTAATTTAACAAATCCCCAAAATCTTCCCCACCATCAGTTTATGCAAATTCACATTCAGGTGTATGTCTTTAGAGATTATCTTTGACGCTACTGGATTAGCCATTAATTGATTCCCTGGATGAATGAATGCTTTCTGTTGATTGAGCACTCCATTAATTAGCTTTGATCGAATAATTGAAACGAAGATCAGCACATTAAACAGCACTGAAAAGAATCATTATGAGCAGTCCTTTTGTCAGCAAAGAATTAAATCTGTAAGAAGATATGAGTCTTCGTGAGTCCCATGTAGTGTATTTAAAACTTATTTAGAATATTAAAAACAAAGGACTGCTTAATTGCCTTTGCTTAATAAACAGCAAATCATCCACGCACCATCCATTAGCGATGAATGGGGATGGATGGTTTGCTGTTTATCAAACAGAACTGTTACACTAGCGTTTTTATCAGTCAACAGTGGTAGAGTGAGCCAATTAAAAGGTCTGAACCCACGGATGGCACCGCTGTGGAGCCAGACATTTTTTATAGGGGTGGCCAGTGTCAAACGAAACGCTGGGGTGGCACAGAAATGGATGACTCGGTTTTATTGCTAGGTGTTAAATTAATGTTTCCTAAATAGTCTTTTTTGGGGGGCACTAATTTTTCTTTTTCAGGCATTCATTCTATGAAGAAGTGCACTATGGGAACGTGTGTAAGATATTTATCTTCAATTTTTGATAAAGACAAGGCTCATAAGATAATTGTCACTTAAATGTGTAACAGAAACAGTTAGATGGTAAGTTCTACATGTAGCCCCCCACCAGGCTTTGTCATTAGTTGTGCAAGGTGGTTCGAGGGCTGGACGTGCCTTCCCCAGACAACCTCTTGGACAGGCACTGTCCTATCCCAGCTGACACTGTTGAAGATCCGAGGTACACCCTGGTCAGCATCCACCCTAGACATGGTCCCGAACCATCTCAGGACTATCGTAAATCATATTATTTTTAACAGTATTTCTAAGAAGATACAATCATTTAAGTGAATATCTTTGAGATAGAAATAGAAGAAGTAGAGCTTAACTAAATAATACCATGCATCAGAAATCCTTTTCAATTTCCATTTTAAGAAAAAACTATGAACAACACACTTTTTGCCATTGTGTTCAATCCTTTATTTCTTGTCCCTTTTTTTTCTTTTATCTGTGTTCTCTCTCTCTCTCTCTCTCTCTCCCTCTCTCTCTCTCTCTCTGTCTAGCTCAAATTTGGCCTTCTCTCTGGTACCCAGGGAAACTGGCTTGTTTCCATGACAATGTCTTCAGGCAGAACAGTGTATTTGTCTTAAGCTGGATAAGATCAGAGTCAGTTTCATCCCTTTTAGATACACTCATACCGGGATGCAGACAAACACATACAGTACATACAACATGGTACATATGCACAGAAAAGTCGAAGAGCACCAGAATTAGAAAAAATGTGTATTTGTGTAAGTGAAATATACCAAATCAGCCAAATGGCAACATTTAGAGAGCAAGTAGATCCACACACATGCTTTAACATCTCTCTCACACACGCATGCACATAATGAAACCCTCTTGTGGCATGTTGTTAACAAATAACAAGCACATAAAGAGCTCTTTTCATAAAGGTAATGTGATGGGTTTTTAATGAACACTGTGGCTATTTTAATTGTCATAGTTATGCCAGACAAGTGCCACAAGTAAATGAGTGTTTGTGTATGCATGCACAATTCCTTTGAGCATGCGTATGCTCGTTCGTGTGTTGTTTTGGCAAAAAGCGAAGAAATGAACTTCAAATGCCAGATGGGGTAGTGAAGTGAATCGCCAACTGGGCCGCTACTCTCGGTTCCAACCCAGACACAATGGAAATCGCTAAGACAAGTAAGAAACAATTGGAGCACCAAGTACCCTGTTTCTTTCTAAAAATGGAGTGTTTGTCTGAGTGTGCATGTTCGATGAGGTACGTGCATCACTGATGAATACCGTGCCAGCTGATGCGAGGCTCTGTCAAGTCGGGGAGCCCAAGGAGAGACGCAGCACTCCTGCTGAGAAACGCTGCAGTCTTATCTCCCTTCCTGTCTCCCCGTGCGTCGCCGACCTTCTCTTTCCACCTCTCTTTTCCCACTTTCTGAATGCGCTCCTATCTTTCGTCACCATCACTTTTCTGCACTCCTTTACCCTATCCCATCCACCCGTCCTCCCACCCTCCCTTACATACTCATTGCCAGCCTCCGCTCTATCTTTACCCTTCATCCTCTGCAAATGGAGAGTCCGTTTGATGTCTTTATTTTTAGGCCATTATAGGGTGCTTCGGCTTTGTGTGTTCCCTATTAGCGTTGCGGTGAATACTAAAAAATGTAAATGTGTACACTTGCTAACGAGCTGGTAATTGCATATAATTACCAGTAAAAGTATACATTTAGCAGTGGGATTGCAGCACATTTCCCATGTTGAATTCAGTAACTGCATCTCCCTGATAATGTGGGGGCTGAGCTCTGTATGTGGTGCTGTGACTTTCATTACAAGAACTGCATGGGTGTTAAGCATTAATGAGTGTTGTAGTACAGTAGTGTAATGGGTGTTAGTAGTGGAGAGTAGAGGCAGAATTAGTCCCATTAGTGGAGAGTTTATATCTGGGATAATTGTCAATTTTCCAATAAAAACTTTGCTGCAATTGCTTTACCACTGCTGATTGCTAGAGGGCGCACAGTTTCTTTTTTCACAGCTCAAGATGAAGCCATCAGGAAACAAAATCATGCCAGTCAGTAAGGCTGGCAGCCAATCATCAGATTCTTGCCTTTTAACACCAAGCATCTCTCTCTCTCTCACCTCGAGTTGGAGGCTGCTCACTTGCCCGTCTTGTTAATTATGTAAGCCTTACAACATCAGCGGCTAATGTGCGTCTGATGAGTATCTTTCATTCATTGTACTTTGCTGGGATTAGCCGCAGGAACAGAAATAGGGCCAGCGCAAACAATAACTGAGTGAATTTACATTTTTGAGTTGATACTTCTCCACTGTACCTACAGGCATAAACGCAGGGCATCTTCTTCCACTGCGTCCTGACAGCACTGAGACTAATTAATATTTTTGCAGATGATTTGCTGATTAATCATTTTAAAATGTCATAATATGGTGGAAAATACTCAACATGGGAGTAAAATGTCAACAGCAGATCAACGCGCCTAAACCAAAACATACTGTATTTAACTAGGCTAATTAATCTGGAATTAATCTCCATTCTTTATAATGTTTTGGTTTCATTTTACTAATAGTAATGCCATGCGTTTTGTATATAATTTGTCATAAATGTGAATAAACTGAATATTTTGAAGTTTTTCACTGTTTGTCAGACAAAGCCACATATATAAAAAAAATCAACTTGAGCTGTAAAACATGTCTATTTATTTAATTTAATGTAACAGACAAAAAAAAAAACCAATTTAAAATAGAAAATTGATTAAAAAAAAAGAAGCCCCCCCTGAAAAAAAATGTGGTCGAGGCAAATGGCTAAACTACACATTCTTTCTATAATATTGTCATGTATAATTCGCTTTGACGACATTTCCTGAGCTTTGGCATGATATAAATAAAACTGCACTGCACCAGAATATGTTGATCAAATAACTAACTTGCCAATTAATCAATAAGTAATCATTATCTGTAGACCTAAATGATTTAAAACTAAAAAAAGAAGGCATTTTGCTAAGAGCAACACAACAGTTATCAATAATTTAAACTGCTGCTGATTAATCTTCTGATGAGGGGTGAAGCATTTCAACAGTACCACCTAAAATAACAGGGTAAGATGAGAGTGTGCTGAGAAATTATACAAGCTTAATTAGACTAACAAAAATATGTATTTAAATTTTATTTCAGCGGGCCTGTAGTTTATTAAAAAATAATCAGCCCTTGTATGATTTATCATTAGGGCTGTTGGTGGTGATGAGTAAGAGGTAGGAGACATGCTGTACTTTGCTGGTACTGACTGGTTCCTCTTGTCTTGGCGTCTGCTACCACTCCCAACCCCACATATGGTGGAGTCAGCACGGAGCTCGTCCACTGCGTTTGTGTATGTGCTTGTGTGTGTACATGTGTGCTTATTTTTTTTTTTGTTCTTGTGAAAAAGCACATTTATCCATGAAAGAACAAAAGGGGGTGGAGAGGGGGGAAGAAACGCACAAAAGAGACAATTTAAAAAGAAATCCAAAGAGTGTGATATTGGGCATGTGTGTGCACAGCCAGGAGTGTGCGTCCATCTGCGTGTTTTTACCATAAGACAATGTGTTAAAATGAGCCGCTTTGATTGCCGACGCTTTATGAGTCACAAGTGATGACTCACAATCCACCTCCCCTGAATATGCACCCATGCACTCACACAAGACACACTCACTAACATACAGACAAACACACCTCGCTCTCCCCTGCCTTCATCCACTGACCGTGAAGAATATGTGCAGGCAGCCTTACTCATGCATATTTACACTGAACACATACTCACTCACCTACTCAGCGGGCACTCTCTAAAGGTTATTGTGTGTGAGTGTGCGTCTGTTTGTCCGTCCATTCACGTACACGCATCTTTAAAGGTCACTTCAAGCGAGGCTGACCACTTGTCTGTGTAGCGTATAGATTGTTGGATTGATATCGAGAACACTTGGACATGCAGACAAACAACCGTTATTAACTAGGCAGCCCGCTTCAGAGCTCGAAGAACATACGAATATCATAAACAAGCAAAGCTGCCAATTATGACCAAGAGCCACTCGTCAATCCTATTCACAATCTACAATCATTCATTCACCCAGAACCCTTCACGGTCTATTCTTGGCGAGACAGAGAGAAAAGAAAAGGGCAAAATCTGCTACTTGGCTTTAAGCACATTTTCCATCCAGATTATTGCTGCTCAATACTTTTCATGAAAAAAATCCATTTCCCCCCTCTTCCTTTGGCTGCTCGATACTTATGAAAATCCAATTTGGCTTCCTCCTTTCTTTCTTCCCTCCACAATTCGTGCATTTTCACCCACTCAAAGTGATTAGTGATCTGTGGGTATCATTTCCAGGGAGAATGATAACTGTGTTTTATGGAGGAGGGGAAAGGTCCAGCGCTCCCCATCAGGGCTGATCTCCCTTGTTGAATGACTGGGCTGGGAGGGCAGACAGGAGCACCGCTGTCCCTTTGCAGATACAGGCAGTTGCTCTACATCACAGGAGAAAAGACGACTCACTTTATCTCTCCCTCGCTTCCTATTTCCCTCTTTGCTCCCTCTATCATTCATTCCTTTAGCTGTTCTCTCACAGGCACGGTCTCTTTTTCTCAATTTCTCCTGCCCACACACACAAACGCACATGTACACACACACATACACACACATATGCTATATATCTTTCTAAGACACCCCTCCCCACACCAATCCACCCCCTCAAAGAAACTCATTTCAGCTTTGCAGGCTCCTCAAAAAGCCTCTTTACGCTGAGCTAACCTAAGCTAGGCTTCGTCTGCACCATTTGACAGCCTTTACATCTCAGTATGCAGAGCAAAAACACACTCGCACAAACACACACGCAGCCTTTTCATGTGTACAGTGTCTGAAAGAGACTTCAAAGGTTTAAAAAATAAATAAAAGAAACAGTTTTACTTTTTAGCCTATCACAATCCAAACATCCGTAATAGCGAGGGCATCCGCTATACACAAACACACTGAATACATTGTGTAATAATGCTGGAAACATATGTTAATACATGTCGGTCCTTAAGTAGGTGATTTAAAATGCCGAGCATAAGCCAGATGAAGCTATTAAATTTTCACTGCCACCTGGATGATTCACGGCAGACATTTTAAGGCAGAAACTTCAGCATTGTGAGTTTACTTAGCAATCAAAACACAGAAAAAAAGCCCAGATAGAAATATACTTGTCATAATGGAGATGTCTTACATGATAGATGTTTGGAGACATCATTTGTTCTCTTCAAGATATTTCTATCCGCTAGCTAGGATGAACATTTCATTAAATGGCACATTTCAGCGAATGCACGGCAGCCCTGTCACAATGGGAGACAGCCGTCATCACATCGTCTCTCTCATCCAATCAAAGAGCACAATAGACGCAGATCAGCCTGTCACGATCAGGCCTGTCTTCATGTGGGCCAATCAGTGTATTCATCAGCGTCATGCAGAGCCGACCGTTCGAGCAGCACCTACCTTCAGATTTTCAAAAGCACGGTAGGCACGAGCTTCTATTCAGTCGCACGCATGCCGGCAAAAGTAACAGCACGCTCACGCACGCATACACACACTGATGCGTCAACACCTTACCTTACCACAAATGAAACATTCCAATTTAACAGCAACCGCACATAAGAATTTGAAGCTGAACAGCTCTAAAGGTCTGAAATTACCATACATTCAAGAACCTGTCAATACATTCAACTTCAAAACCATCCAGAACAGCTCATTAGCCATAGATACAAAAAAAAGTATGGGCGGTACCTCTGAGCTTTCCTAAAATCACAAAGGGTGGTGTCCCACACAGAGTGTAAGAGGGCAGGAACAAAGAAGGAGAAGGAGAAGGGGGGTGGGGCAAGAAGAAAAGAGGTGGCAGTGTGAGTTTTTTGGTCATCAGTGAACAGTTTTCAAGCAGACCATTGGCACTCGTTTTTGGGATGTCTTCAAAAACACTGGACAACTTGGGTTTTGAGGTGTAGCAGCAATGCTTTCATATGCTGCAGGAACATCTGTTCAGAATCACATGCGCTCGCCAACATATTAACAGGAGCCCATGTGAGCACCGGCAACGGCAGAGCGAAACATGCTGGAAGCAGATGAAAAGCCATGGAGGAGTGCGGATGTGCGTTTCTCTGAAAGCTGCCAGTCACTGATTCAAACCCTGTTTAAAGAGCACACATGCACATGTATGGCTACATCGTACACACACACACTCAGCACTCACATCCCTCTCAATCAAACTCTTACACACAGATGACAGAAAATGAAATAAGGTGAATAGTAAAGACCAAATCAAACCATCCATGTTGTCAGTCGGTCAGTCGGCCCATAGATCCATCTCCATGACCTGGAGCCCTGCCAAGTCTAATCCAACCAAGCGCCGAAGCAGCAGCCATCTACATCCTCCCATTACTCCAGCCATGACTACTGAATATATATCTTAGAAGAAGTTTCTCTCAGGTTCATCACTTAACACCTAACATAATCTTCAAAGGTATATTTTAGGTCTAACTGTTTCAGTGCATTGTATTCGTTTCAGCTTAAATTAAAACTCTAGACTGTTTAATGTCTTAATTACGGAGAAAAAACTGACCTTCATTCAGTGCCTAGAGAGACAACTTTCTTCGGCGCCAGGTGTTGATGAGGTGGGGGAGGGATACAAGGAGTGTTGGAGGAGTGTGGGGGGAGTTAAGAGGTAAGGGAGGGTGATGGTATAGCAGAGGACAACAGGAAGTGAGGTAAGAGGAGGCCATACCTTGGTCGCCAACCATCAGGTGTGCCAGACCTTAAAGGAAGACAAGAGCACAGTCAGCACAGTAAAGGATCATGGGGTGTGTGTGTGTGCATGTATGTGCTTTTGTGATACAGGAGTTTGTCAATGGCATGCTGGAGAAGGCTATATTTCTCTGTGCCGGTGTGTGTTTCTGTGAGTGCATGAGTCATCTAAATTATACAAAATGTCTAAAAAAAACCCAGTCCTTGCTTTGAAGACACTTACTTATCCTAGGCACCGATCCTACGCACAAACAGGTATGAACACAGATGTTTGCACATAGCCATAAACTAGGTCGTACGCTTTACAGTATTTGCGCGTCTACATAACCTCGAGGTAAGAGCCACTTCAGATGATTGCGCATGAGATGTAGTACTTACCAGATATCAGCATCCAACCCCTACATACCCACACAGACCAACATATATCTAGGCTGGTTACCTTTTTTACACTGGCTATCTGTTACTAATGTATTTCCATAACAGAAAATGTGATGAGTGAGAGATGAAGGTAATACTGACATGAAATAGATGTGAAAGAGAGAAGAGGAATGATGAAAAAGAAAAGATGATGATGATTAAGAGTTAACTGAAGAGCAAGAAAGGTGTCAAGAAGAATGAGGAAAAGGTTGAACTAAGAGCAGGATAGATAGATAGATAGATAGATAGATAGATAGATAGATAGATAGATAGATAGATAGATAGATAGATAGATAGATAGATAGATAGATAGATAGATAGATAGTACAACCTACCTGGAGTGTAGCTGTGCTCTGGAAAGGTGTTGCGGCCGGCCGAGGAGAGAGAGAGACAGACATTCATTAACATGCATGCTCAGCCCTTGGGTTACCATGGCTACTTACTGTACATGCACACCTGTCCGGGGTTATCGCGGCAACACACATGCAAAAGTCCACGCACGGACACAATGGATACCATGCTGCACTGGTAGCCAAAACTGAGATTTATCTATACATATAGATGAACAGTCTCTCTGGGACTCCACGCGGGTACAAATACACATATCTAAGTGCGTAAACAAACACACACCCACCCACACTTGTAGGGTACACAGGGGTGGAGGTAGGGGTATTGAGGTAGGGGGTAGGGGAGGGGGTGTTGGTGTAAATATACAGTCCTACCTGTAGGTTTGGATTCAAGAGCCATTTACCCCATAACTTACCTTGTAGCCGCTTCCTCTCCCCGGAGCCCCCCGACAGATAGCATGCAACACAAACTTTCAATCTCGCAACTCTCCCACATTCTCATTACCTCTCTCCCCTCCTTCTCTCTCTCTCGCTTTCTCTCTCTCTCTTTCTCTCTTGCTCTCTCTCTCACACACACACACACACACACACACACACACACACACACACACACACACACACACACACAGGTGTGGTCTTGCTCACACTTTAAGGCGACAGCATTTGATTGTG